>OVAP01003094.1:0-17514 GCA_900406295.1 Aurinia saxatilis
CACAAACTCATGAACCCAAAGCGGCCAAGCAACATCACGGTTTCTACTGTTAGTGACCTAAATGATAATTAAGTAACGTCAAGATATATATATATATACATATATATATATATATATATAGTAACTATCTGATTGAGGACAAACCTTGTTTTTCATCCACGAAGAAAAATCTCGCTCTATTGTCTTCCTCACTTCCATGTCGGTCAAGTCCGGGAAAGCTTCTCGAATCTGCCCCTCCAATATCCTTAATTTAAACGATCATGCATTCATTTGCATGTCAATAATTTCTACATATCTTATGATTGAATGAAAATATACCACCCAATATGCATGTTAGTTTGTGCTTACATCTCATACGGCCGAAAATAGTCACAGTTTAACATAATATACATGTGAGCAGCCATCAAATGTTTCCAACTTTGCCACTACGTTTGTCGAACCTTTCCACCCATCTGACCTACGTCACAAAATACATCAGGTATACCTTCAACTATATACGACCGTTCACTGCCACCATCATCATATCTTCTACGAGCAGTTCTCCTGGTCTGCACGGTTCGGCCGAAGTAGTACGATGAAAAGTTTGCTGTTTCTTCCGTTAAACTTCCGGCGACAATTGATCCCTCTACTTTTGCCATATTCTTTTCCATTTTTTTAAAAATACTTCATGAACCTCTCAAATGGGTACATCCATCGAAAGTGAACAGGTCCTCCAAGATCCGCTTCATGTGCGAGATGTACAGGAGGTGCTCCATCACATCAAAGAAAGGCAGGGGAAAAATCTTCTCGAAATTACATATGATAAGTGTTATATTAGCATCCATCTTTGCTATGTTGTTCTTCGTCAGAGTTCGAGCACATAAATCTCGGAAAAAAGCTCCAATGGCTACAAAAAAGAATTAGATATGACAATTATTATAAATAAATAAGTAAACGGTCAATTCAAATTTATACTTGCAATCGGCTCGTTCACATTTGGTGGTAGGAGTTCCCTTAATGTGAAAGGAAACAGTCGTTGCATGAATACGTGACAATCATGGCTCTTCATACCAGAAAACTTCTGACCGTTCTCAATGCACCTTGAAAATTTAGAAACGTACCCATCAGGGAA
Organism: Aurinia saxatilis; assembly: GCA_900406295.1. Taxonomy (NCBI): domain Eukaryota; kingdom Viridiplantae; phylum Streptophyta; class Magnoliopsida; order Brassicales; family Brassicaceae; genus Aurinia; species Aurinia saxatilis. The sequence continues at coordinate 1,112 of OVAP01003094.1, forward strand.
TTTCACCTCCGTTCTGACCCAATCAAATAAGGTCTCTTTGGCTGCCCCCGAGAGCCTAAAACTTGGAATGGGTGCCTTCCCGTCCCTCGTTAAATGAAGCTCGGTCCGTGAGCATATATCAGGGAGATCCATTCTCGATTTGAAGTTGTCTTTTGTTTTTTTTTCTGCACATTTAACAACGTGTGAATAATGTTATCAAAAAGATTTTTCTCGATATGCATCACATCGAGGTTGTGCCGCAACAAATGATCCTTCCAATAAAGTAGCTCCCAAAATATAGACTTCCTATGCCAGTTGTGATTCACAGAATATCCATCAGGCATGTTTCCGTGAGTAAACCAATTACCGCCACGCTCTACTGTTTTCTGCGCACAAAAATAATCAATTTGCTCATGCAACTGCTCTCCAGTTTGGTAAATGGGGTGGGGGGGGGGTTTCTTTACGACTCTTGTTCTTTGTGAACAACCCCTTATTTCGTCGATATGGATGATGCATAGGGAGAAACCGAAGATGACAATCAAACCTACATGGTTTTCTTTCATTCTTAAGCTGGAATGCATCAGTTCTATCTAGCAGTACAGACATGATAACCTCCCGTGGGTTGTCCATCCTGATAACATTCCGTACGCTGGGAAGTCGCTAATCGTCCACATTAGCACCGCCCGCATGTTAAAATTAGTTTTTACTGATGCATCATACGTACGAGTCCCAGTTTCCCACAACATCTATAGTTCATGAATCAACGGATGCAAAAACACATCCAAAGACCTTTTCGGGTGATTTGGCCTGGGAACCAAAACACTTAAAAATAGAAACCCCCTTTGCATACACATTTCTGGAGGAAGATTGTAAGGTGTAACAATAACCGGCCACAATGAATATTGTCGACCAGACATACCAAACGGGGTAAATCCATCGGTGCAAAGGCCTAGATATACATTTCTACATTCCTCTGCAAATTCAGAGTGTACCTTGTTAAAATGTTTCCATGCCTTCGCATCCGACGAATGTGTGACCACCTCTTCCTCGTTGTTATGTTCAGCATACCACCTTCAGATTGATACAACTGCTTCAAACGATCTGTTATACGCAAATACCACATTCGCTGGTATGCAATTTTTGTTCGACCGCCTGTATCTTTATATCTTGGTTTCCCACAGAACCGACATGCCTCAAAATTCCCATCATCTCTAAAAAAAAGCATACAATAATCAATACACACATCAATTGTCACAGCGGGTAAACCAAGATTAGACACCAACTTATGTATTTCATAGTACGACTCAGCAGCGTTATTGCCCTCCGGCAAAATGTCATTAATTAATTCAGCCCATTTATCCATGCAAACTTTTGATTCATTATGCTCTGACTTAATTGTCATCATCCTAGATGCGAACGATAATTTTGAAAGCCCTTCTCTACATCCCTCGTAAAGAGGTTCATTCACCGCATCTAAGATATCATAAAATCTCCTAGCATCTAGGTTTGGTTCCTCTATACTAGTATCATTCAATGCAACAGTATTTTCATGAAATGCATCAGTTAGCATGTCGTGAAATCTATTTTCATCTTGATCATTTCCATACCCGTATTGGTTGGACGTATAATTATATTGACCATCGTTATTCTGATCACTCATACGTTCATCTCCAACTTCATTATGCCTACTAGATGAACTACCAGGAACATTAACAACAAAATCTTCACCAGGGAAAAACCAAACAAAATAATTTGGAAAAAACCCTCTCATCATCAAATGCTTGTAAACAGTATCAGAATCCCTACAAGGAACATTCTTACACTTAGCGCAAGTACATAATATTATGACTTTATTGGTACTATAATTTTGCATGAATTGCCGTTGGTAATTAATTGCTTAAGTCAAGAATTGTTGAACCCCTTCCTTATACTCATGCTGCACTTCACGGGACTCTGGATCTCGACGGTTATTCATCCATGCCCGAGCACTATAAACATTATGTTCCCAAGACATGACTCCAGTATCTATATAACCTCGATCAAACAACTTGATGAACTATACAACTTTCACTATTTAACAAAATAAACTTATAGTTTTTTTTTTCTCCACACGTTTTTATTTTTTTGTTTTTAGCTCATTTTCACTTCACTCTCTCAACCCTCTATTTATAGAATTTCTGGGTTCCCTGCTACGCAGTTGCATTGAGTTTGCTACGCGCTTGCGACAGATTTGCGACTCAAACCAATTTATACCACAAAATTAAAACGCTTCTCTACCAACTTAACGGTGTACCTAACATTTCACGCAAATGCCCCACAAATCTGCTATGCACTTGCGACGGAAAGTCGGTTCCTCGCAAATACGTCACAAATTTGACGCAAATGAGTCAAATGGTCTTTTCCACGCAATTTCGTCGCACATTTGCGTCGATATTGCAACGGATTCTGAGTTTCCAGCATAACTCTCGCAAATGCCACACAATTTTGCGACGCGATTGCTTCGAAATAGTTTCTTGCTAATTTGCGGCGGCTTTGCGACAATTTTTCTGTTATCTAGCAAAGACGTCGCAATTCTGTCGCAAATTTGTGACGTCGGATTTCCGTCGCAAACTATGTGTTTTCTTGTAGTGACATGTCTTAATGAAAATACTTGCAAGTGCAAGTTTTGTTCCTCAAGTCCACCAACAGATACTTGAACCTGTTTTCTTCATCCAACACATATTTTGTTTTGGTACCAATATTAATCTGCTCTAAAGCGTGCAAATACGAAGGCAACAACTTATAGCTGTCTTCATAACTACCACTCACATAATTTGCTGCCAATTTTCCCCCTCTCAATGCCGTAGAGTATGAGACATCCACTCCAATTTTCGCATGAATACTCTTCATGATACATCTTGGAGGTGGAGTTTCCAACTGACCCGAATACATTTCTTGTAAAAAGGATGCAACTAACTGTCGTGTGCCTTTCCTTTAGTTCCTAAATATACTCGTAGTTGCACGAGAGCAAGAATGCATCTTCCTGTATACTTTAACCACCCATGGATAATCCGCTCCATTTGAGTGTTGGGGTTTACACACTCGCAAAAACCAATTACATCCTTCCTCACGACATTTCACCACATATCTCCAACTATCTGTATTTAATACTTCATAGTCAAAGAATGCATCATATGGAGCTCTCAGCACAAAATTTTGCACCGTATCCTTTTTCTCAAATTCTTGCCCCAATTCCAGCCTTGTATCATCACCCCATTCCTCTATCAATGGACTCTCCTCTGCTACGCATGGAAGCGCAAGATATTTTTGCACCTCATCGAAATGCAAATGACCATCCTCATCCAAACTGTCCTCCCCTAGGTCCTCACCATCTCCCGTGCCAATACTATCCATTGTCGCATCATCTTCCTCTTCCTCTTCCCCCTCCTCTTTTACTTCAGCGCAAAGACTCATCAAACCATCTTTACCTCCAATAACTGAATTCTCTCCATAATTACCAAATGAAGTTACTCCCTCCCCTATTAAATCTTCCCCTACACACTTATCTACTTCCACATGCAGACAACTTCTTTGTTCCGCTTTATCAGTGGACGATAGGTAACCATCCACATCATCATCATACAAGATGTAGGATTGTTTCCTAGCTCTCGCTACCAATGGAATGTAGCTCAGTCTCAGTTTATTCTTCCCTCAATCTTATCCAAATTTCCAAAATATCTTATCCACTAACATAAAAAACGTAATATCCTCTACACATGATGCCTTGAATGTCAAAGCGTAAACTTGAGCTTCTTTTGAATTCCATTCATATCCATCACTCGTCTCTTTGTAACACCCTCAATATTCGCAATGAACGACCGTTTTCACCAATGTATCCTGAAAAACATGAGCCGCATATTATCTCCCAAATACTTATTCTTCAATAGAATTCCCTTAATAATTGTAATACCAATATTTGACTGGAGAACCCACCTCAGTTCAACAGCTCACACACCATAGATGGGATACTCACAACGAATTTGGTTGAAATTGGTGGTTCCCGCGGAGCCAGCTTCAATCCCTCTTAATGCTTAATGTGCAACTTCGATCCCGCTTCGCACGGCCTCTCCCTCTGGAACTTCTTCTTCGCATAGCTCACTCGCCCCTCTCCTCTCGCTCGAGCTAGCTGGGAAAAAATGGGAACATGGATTCTGATCCCGATCCGATCCCGGAAATTGTTCCCGTGAAAATTGTTTGCAAATGGAAAACAAAATATTACGTGAATATTAGGTTGAATATTGGGTTCAGTTCATTGGTTCAGAAACTCCATTGGTTCATTGTTTCACATTTTTTTGGACCAATGTTTTCAATTTACCAAACCTTTAAAAAATCTAAAACCAAAACCACTTAAACTGAGGGCAAAAAGGGTTTTACATCGTTTTTAGTTAAGAGTAGTGTTTTATATCATAGAGGAGTATGCTAGAGAGGAGCATCAACAGATTGGAGCATATCAGCACTTGGCCCCCTCTATTGAGCAACTATGGCCGAAACACTCCCCTCATTTAAATCTTTTCTGAATTATTTGAATAAATCAGATTTGTGTTGTTTTATGTTTTGACCATAGGACTTGGTGTTATTTACGAGATCCAACCATCACCACCCGACCCGAATATCTAACCGAAACCAGAAACCCAACCCAAACTTTAGGTTTTGTGTAAACCGAATCAAACCACTAGGTTTAGTTCACACTCCTTTGCAATCCACAAACACCGAACCATTTACCACTTCATCTCTTTTCATCCTTTTATCAGACATTTTATCTCCTCTCAATTCCTCTCCTCTTTCACCCTAAATTCAAAACCATTTTTCGTCCCATCTATATCCCTCTCCCACTTGAGGAATTGATTCAAACAAGGATCAATTGCTAAGAAAATATGGCACCGAAGATGAAAATTCCGGCGAAGTATAAGGTGGACAAAGCGAAAAAAAGGAGGAAAAGGAGTTAGCCGTGAAGAAGAAGAAGAAGGAGGAAGCGAAGGAGAAGGAATTAGTGGCGAAAAAGAAGGAAGAGGAAGCGAAGAAGAAAAAGGAAGAGGAAGAAAAGAAGAAGAAAGAGGAGGAAGCAAAGAAAAAGGTTATATCAAAGACAGAAGCCGTGAAGAATGTGGCTCAGCCATCCACCGTAGTCATTGCCTCCACCGTTGTGGAGAAAGAAAAGGCTCCGGCTTCGGGAGACGGAGATAAATCCTCGTTGGAGGAGGAAAGCGGAGATGAGGAAAGCAGAGGTGAGTCCTCGGAGGATGAAAGCGGAGATTCGTCGGATGAGGAGGAAAGCGGAGAAGCAGCCCGGAAAGAGGTACCACCGAGCAAAAAGGCACCCCAACCACTGAGAAAAGACCCACCGCCGCCGATAGAGAGTAGTTATGAGGAAGTGAGTTATATGTCCACCCTCCCGTGTAATTGTTTAATTGGAATGGATTGTGGAATTTGGAAATTAAATTTAAAGACCAACTAGTTGAACAACTAGAAATTGGTATGTGGATTGTGTTAAAGTTAGAAAACAAGTAGTAATTGGTATGTGGTATGTTTGTCTTTGTAGGAATCTGGAACGGAATCCAATTCGGATGAGGAAACGGAAGCATTACCACCGTTGGAAAATGTATTTGCCTCCATCGTGCTATTCGACGATAGTTAAGATTGCAATGTGGTGTTATGTGTCGAAGGCTGTGGAGACGATTAATAAATGCTTAATTGGTTCCTTGATCATCCTCAGTTTCGGCATTTCTTTCATATGCCGAAGGATCCAAACCACAAGATGATGAGGATGTGGTCGCTTCTACTCCGCATGGATCGGATCGATAAGGAAAAGGAAGCTTGGTTTATGGTTACGGAGTTCTGATCCGTTACTCGACGAGAGAGCACGCACTAATCTCGGGATTAGATTGTCATAACTACCCGGAAGATTATGAGAGTATAGGTGATACTAGTTTTGTGGAGAAACATTTCAAGAAGATCAAAGTAACACTAGAAGCGGTGGAGAAGAAATTTATGTCGATGAAGAAGTATTCCCGGGATAGGTTGAATATGTTCGTCCTCTACTTCCTTTCGAGTGTGATGAAAGGATACGAAACGAGGAACACAAGCGTATGCCGTTGAAAAGTTATTTCAAAAGATAATCACAAATCTTGATCGATGCAAGATATTTCATTGGGGTTGATTCACCTTCCTCGACAATATCCGAGAACTCAGCAAAACAATGAAATGTTTTAATGGTGATCTTTCAACCGGGAGTGTGAACTTTCTGACTTTCGTCATTCCTTTAGAGGTATGTCATATAATTTAATGGTAATGTAATGCAAATAATGTGGTGATGTGATTATGTGAGTATGTTGTTATGTGTAGCTTTTGGCATTTGAGGCAATCCCCACATTTAGTAGGAAATTTAGAGATGATGTCACACTGGCCAACACTGAGTGGCCTCGAATGTGCAAGAGGATCTTTGAGACCGGTGAGATGAAATGATTTACTTTCGAGGAAATTAACAAAACACTTGGTGAAACCAAGGTTAGTAACTTATGCTATGTTTATGTTTTGCTCTCGGGTGTACAATTAGGTACGTCTAGTACAATTATAATCATCTGGTACATAATCTTCTGGTACAGTTGGTACACCTATAATCATCTGGTGGAACTAGTACAACTACGTATAAGTTACTATGATTTTCTATTTTTATAGGAAATTGAAAGTATCTTGAAAGCAAGTGACGAAGAAAAAAATCTTGTTTGTTATCATGATCCCCCCGGTTATGAGTATGATGTTGGTGACACTATTGTTGATGGTTAGACAAAGCGTCTTGTTGATGAGGGAAGAGCAATTTGTTTGAAGACCTTTTGGCCAAGGACATTAAAGGGCGAAAAGAACCGCCTAAGATTTTCAAGATGAGGCATAAGAAGAAAGGGAAAGAGGCTGAGGCTGAGACTACGGTGAGTTAGTCATCTGGATTTGTCCCATTGAGTGTGTTTGTAGAGTTCAAGGAATCAGTTGAAGCGCGGTTCAATGATCTTGTCGATAGGTTGGATGTCATGACCGCAAGAGTGTCGGCGGTGGAAGTACTTGCAACGGATATGGCAAACAAATTAGATAAGTCGGATGATTCATGGATGGGAAGAGTGCCTCCTACCACAATAGTTCTGGCTCAGCCTAATACGGAAGTTGAACCGGAGAAAGAGAAGACCCGGGAGAAAGAGAAGACCCCAGAGAAAGACAAGACACCAGAGAAAAACAAGACACTGGTCGAATCGGAGGAGGATGATTCATATGAGGATGAAACGGATGAGGATTTGGAGGAGGCGGATGGAAAGGAGGACAGAGAGGAGGCTGATGGAAAGAATGACGGTGAGAAGATGTTGAAAAGATGAAGAAGAGGAAGAATGATGGGAAGGATATGGAAGAGATGAGGAAGAAGAGAAAAAGGTACTCTAACTTATAAAAGGGACCATTTGAGACGCCCTAAGACGAGGGCTGCTGTGGAGAAGGGAATGAAGTCGTAGGACTTGGGTTTCTTTTTTTTTGGACAATGGTAAAACTCGGTACAACTATGCTTTGTTTTTTGGATTGTATTAGGATTTAATTATTAGCGGAAAGTTGGTTTATTTGCATTTTTGTTTTGTGTTTTCGACTTTTAGATATCTTTATTTTTGTTAGGTTTTTATTTATTTTTTGTCAAAATCTTTATTTTGTATAGGTTGTGTTTTGCTAGAAATGATAACAATTTCCTCATTCCACCAGTAAACAAATAATATATAAAAACTTGGAATTTCAAATTAAAAAAAAAAAAACAGCGCATTAAAAACATAAGTACAATAAATAAAAACACAAAATGAGATAGATAGAACTAGCAACTTAGAATAATAATTAAAAATAAAAACAACATTGAACTAGACTTCGTAGTTGTTCAAGTTGGACACAGTTGTACCGAACCAAAATGAGATTACAATTACAATTAGAAACCGAAATGAGATTACAATGACAAATGAGATTATCCTCCAAACACAACAAGTTCCAATTTACGAATCCTATCCTTGAGATAAAACATTTCATCGTCCCTCATCCGGATTGCTTCTTTCATTTGCTTGTGGTCTTTACAACAATCAGGTTGGTGAATCGGATTATTGTGGATCCATTAAATTCGATCACTTAGGTAACCGGCCTCCCTCCTCAAGCATTCAATTTCCCCTGAGATTGTCTTCTCCCAATAACGAAGGAAGTGACAAACGTCCATACTAACCATTCATCACAATTAATTGTTATATCCAAAGAATTAAGAAAAAAGGGGAAAACCATTCTTACCGTGCATTCACAGCCGTAGTACCGCATCCTAACCTTGACACCATCCATCTACGTTTGAAGCCTAACTAGACCACCGCAATGGCACCCTGCCGCAATCCCACGAGGATGTTCCGGCTAGATCGGCTCTGCATCCCCATACAACTCTGCAAGAAACGGATTCTCCTCCTCGCTACAACAACTATAGTCGCTAGGCATTATTATGGTGAGGTGAGATGAGAAAAGGAAAGGGTTTTGGTGATGTGAGAAGAAAAATTTGGGAATTGGGAAAGGATAATGTAGAGGGAAAAGATTCGGGACATATAAAGAGAGGGAAAAGCAAATAAATAATTTGGGAAAAGATAAATAAATTTGTAGAGGGAATTTTAGAATATTTTGGTTTTTGGGGGAAAAATAGAATTTTTCGTTTTGGAGGGAAAATAAAAATTTATGGGTTTATCACACAGTTGTTCGTTCCAGTTTTCTAGTTGTACATTAATACAAATAGTTGCACTTTTTGGGTCTTTCAATAAAATCCAGTTGTACCAAGCGTAATGTTTACTTTTGTAGTTGCACTCAACAAATTGTTTTGTTTTGGTCCATTTCAAAGGTCTCAAACTACTAAATACAATGAACAACAAATTTGTCTCATATTGTGCTAGATAATGTGGTAATCAATAACAAAATATCCATAAGTATAAGGTTTTTTGTGTAGAAAACTATAATATGATAGAAACTATATTTCATAACTATCATTTTTGTAAGGAAATACATGTAAATCTTGATCATGGAATGTGTATCTAGTTCAAGGATGATGCGATTTGATATTTATTTTAGTTGTTTTTTATTTCTGAAAATTTTCAATAACTTGTACTTGTTGTACTCAATTGTACACCCAAGAGGATAAAACAGAAACATAACACAAAATATCTACATACTGGTACTTCAGTTGTACTCGGTTGTACATCTGAGAGCAAAAACCAGAAACAGAACACAAAATGTCTACATAGTTTTACACGAATTGTACTCGGTTGTACACCCGAGAGCAAAAACCAGAAACAGAACAGAAAATGTCTACATAGTTGTACACGAGTTGTACTCGGTTGTACTTCCGAGAACAAAAAACCAGAAACATAACACAAAATATCTACATAGTTGCACAAAAGTTGTACTAAGTAGTACCACCCGAGAGAAAAAAGCATAAACAAACCAAAACCAAAATGCAACACTTAGTTGACTGATGCTGAATCGGCTCCTGCATCATCCGTACTAGTACCATCGGTATCTGATCTCTCAAACCATCTACCAAGATTATTGCCTCACACATACTTATTACTTGTCCTTCGACGCTTTTCTCCAACCGATAGAAGTCTAGTCTCTTGAATTCTCCCCTTTCTTTTACGGTACATTGGCGGTAATGCCCACGATGCTTGTATATGTTCATGGATTCTACAACTTTTATTCCTCAGACCGACCAAGTAAGACCCATCTCGTCCAATCACACTATATTCAAGGTAGAATGTGTTGAGCTCACACACTTTTAATTTCTTAGCAATTTTGCATCTCCCGTGCAATTTTTTCTCCACAAACGGCACCAACATCCGTCCACTTGATATTCCAGCGGATTCCTTTCTATATTTATTAAACCACTCCACCACTTTTTCGACAATCACATCAATCCTACGTAGTATGAAGTACTTTCTTGCATGTCTAAAAATATTATTAATAAACTTTGAACTGTTGGTCGTGCTCATGTTGTACCTTTCTCCTGGAAAATAACACCTTGCCCATTTTCCGGGGCCCTCCACCACACTAGTTTTCAAATACTCCACAACATTAGGATATCTTCTCCCCAATTCTTCATATGCCTTCAAGAATTCTGCGTCCGTATAAATCTGAGCTATAGCTCTAAATGTCTCCGCAACTGTATCTTTGTTCACGTCAGCCGCTCTTGTTCTCACATTTTGGGACAAACGAAATGAACAAAACTCATGTCCCGCTCTTGGGTACAACTCCGAAACTGCCTTGATGAGGCTTGGATTTCTATCACTAAGAAAAACTAGTTCTGCATCATCCTCGACAACATTTTTCAGTTCACTGAAAAACCAATTCCAACTTGCATCGTTCTCTCCATCGAGTACGGCAAAAGCAATGGGATAATGGTGACGATTAGGATCCCGAGCTATAGCAAAAACAAGCACACCACCATGTCTAGTTTTAAGTAAATTTGCATCAACGCTAAGAACGTTCCTCATGGCTCTAAACCCTTCGATGCAAGCTCCCAAAGCGACAAATAAGTATTTGAACCTTCTCTTTTCATCCAACACACACCTTGTAACTGTACCAATATTCAACTTCTCCAACATGAACAAGTACGACTGCAACATCTTGTAACTCCCACACACATAATCCGCCGCTAATGTTTTCCCTCTCCACGCGGTGTCATGTGACACTAACATTGATGCTTTAGTTTGGACCACACCGATGATAGAGTTAACGGATAGTGTATCCAAAACAGCTGGATAATATTGTTTTAAAACTGATGCCACTAAAGTAGTTGTCCCTTTCCTTCCATTGCTGGTTGTACTCGAAGATAAACGAGAGCATGAATGAATTTTTCGGCAAGTAACAAGCTTCCACTTATCCTCGTTTCCTAATTTAGGCTTCGACACTCGTATATACCAATTACACCTTGCTCCTAGACATTTCACCACATACCTATGAGTATCCGTATTTAAAATTTTAAACTCATAATAATACTTGTGTGATGCTCTAATAATTATATCTGCGCTTCATGCTTAGATTCAAACTCTTGACCTAATTCAAGCCTCATTCCATCATCCCATTCCTCTTCAATTTTCTTCTTGTTTTCAGCACATGGAATCTCAACAATTTCATTTATCCCATTATATCCACATCCTCAAAAACATCTTCATTCTCATGGTCATCCACATATTCATTCTCAAGGTCATCTTCATCCACATACTCATCCTCATCCTCATCCACATATGCACATACTCATCATCATCTTCATCCTCATCCAAACATCCTATATTCTCATTACAATCTCCAATGGGTCGTCATGTTTTTCTCCTCTATCCTCATATATAGGTAGTGCATTCATAGCTCTACCATTTGATTCTATCTCCTTGTAATTTAGACCAAAGGAATTATCCGTATCCCCTTTGAAAACTTCCACATGCAAAGGATTACGCATTTCATTTTTATTCACACTCGATAGATAACTATCAACATCATCTTCATCCATGATATATGAAGGAAATGTTCACCCACTACTAGTGGAATATAGCTCAGTTTCAACTCTGTAGTACCTCTCTTTATCCCAATCTTCTTAAATATAATATCCTCTATGGCCGAGTAAGTGATCTCTTCTGTTGATGATGTCCTAAACGTCATAGCATACCCGCGAGGTTGCTTTGAATTCCATTTATAACCATCTTCCGTCATTACGTAACACCCTTCATATCTAAAATGTATTATTGTTTTCATCATCGTACTTGCCAACCATAGTAAAAAAATTCATTATTATTTTCTGAATTCTGTCAGTTACACTATGTGTACCAGTTGCACCATTGCGATCAGTTTTACTAGTTGTAACAGTTGTACCAATTCCTACAGTTTTCCCTAACTACGATATTGTGTTTCAGCAATTCATCCATGTATGTTTCGACTACTTTCACCTAACTAAAATTTATTTCCATACCTTACTACTTCTACAAAACTCTTATCCGTTCACATATAATCTAATTCCATTTCATCCAAATCCGTTGAAATGGACAAATCCACAAATTGACAAATTCCAATTCAAAGCATAAATATCCCACATATCTACTTCTATATCTATATAGGGAGGTGCATTCAAAGGATATAACCTCAATTCGAAGCTTTGACTCTGATTCAAAGATTATTCACCTAGAGATTCAAAGCTTTAATGGTCGTTATGAGCTTCAATCGACCTCCTCCAATGGTGAATACCTACAGATTCCTCACAATTAGCAAACATTAAACCCCATAGAACCTTTAATCATCAAAAGGTATTTGGATTGATATGGCAGAAATTTGGATTTGGGAGGGGTCCGTAAATTTTTCTTCCCATCCGGGATGGCGATAAAAGAAACCGGTATAGAGGAGACCCATGTCAGAATGGAGTAACGGTTTCACCCGACCGAGATAAGCTTTGCTCTGATTGGTCGATTTTATTTTCTTTCCATAATTTTTTTATTCACTCATTTTAATCTTAAGGGCAAAACTGAATTTCAACATTCCATTAAAACAAGAGGAGTGTTTGGGCGTTAATGAGAATGCTTCTTTCATTTTCTCTCCAAAGAAGAGTATTCCAGCGATTGATCCGTTGCTAGTCCCAAACTATATTGGGACCCCCTTCTAAACCCAAGTTCCATTTTGCAATTATCAGTGTGTATGCTTGTTTGAGCTTGTTTACTTATATATAATAGAATTAGATACCGGTTTAAAATTCTATAGATGATCGGTTTACTTGTATATAATACTACAATAAAACCTCTATAAATTAATGATGTTGGGACTTAAAAATTTATTAACTTTTAGATATATTAATTAATAGTATTAATTAATAATTATTAATTTATAAATAAATTTATTATGTTAATAAGAAATGTGTGTACCGAAATTCACACAACCACAAACTTGTATAAACTAATCTTTTAAGGGATCGTCAACTATCTTATTGTATGAATCACTTGCAAATATGACAGCGGAGAAAGCAAAGAGAATGGACTGAATTTGAGAATGGAAGAAAACAATAAACGGAAAACAAAGATTATTGATGAACACGAATTTTATTGCTAAAGCTCTCTAGGTTTTAAGTTGTTTCAAGATACATTATGAGTTATGACTAGAAAAGTAATTATACTCTTAGCTAAACCATCCTAGGTCGTCGGGCTTTTCATGGCCACCTTCCGTTTCTTGCAGACAGCTTTTTCCATAGTTTCCTTTTCTCCGATATGACTAAACACTTCCATATCTTTGATGATCCTTCAGAAACTTCCTTTTTCTTCGTAGAACAAAAAAAAAGACTTCCTTTTTCGTAGTATCACCTTTGATCCTTCTCTAATCTTCTAGAATGACGGTGAATAATCTGTCTGAAAGTGTTGGCTTGGATATTGGCCCATGATGAAGTATCGGACCATTTAGCTTGTCGAGAGTGTAATCGGACACGTAGGTCGCATTTCGTGATAGTGTAAGTTAATGTTACTTCGTGGATCACATGTTCTCGTTGGAACTAAGTACTTGATCCACGGAATGGCATTGAGCCTTGATGGTCAATGTTTTTCCACGACCTACGATGCATGTGTATGTTGCGGGAACCAAGTCTGTCGCATTATGCGACCTAGATGGGTGCTTGTAGTTTGCGGGATCATGTTTCGAGTAAAACCATGGTGCCATGACAAGTGCATGTCGCGGGATGAGCGGGTAGGCAATACATGCGAGCCATACGAGTGGCCTGGGTCGCGGGAATACGTCGGAGGGAAGGCATGTGAACTGTAATGCATGCAGGCCGCGGGTCACGCTTTCGGACGTGACATGCGAGCAACCAGAGTGGTGTAGGTCGCGGGTTGAGACCAAAGGTCGAGATGCAAGCTGTAGGACTCGTCCGGGTCGCATGAGCTTGCTCGGAAGGGATCCGCGAGCCGTCGTGATGCATAGGTTCCATGTGCATGTCGCTGAACGAGTCTCGACGTCCGAGAGGCGAGCCATGCTCGCGTTGGGTCACGGGAGATGCTCGAGTAATCAAGAGGCGAGATGCCCTTGGATGCGTGGATCGCGGGAGGCGTTTGTGAACACAACCCACAAGCTGGATGTGGTCACGGCTCGCGAGAAAAGGTCGGAGAGGCGAACTGCGAGCTGGACGCGTCCACGAGTTGCTGGGAAAAGTCGGATAGACGAGCCGCGAGCACGACACGTTCATGGGTCGCGGGTCAGACCTGAGAAGGGATATAGCTACCCGATGCCTGTCCGTGGGAAATCCGTCCGATGTTCATGTGGTCTTCATAGACCATTGATCATGATAGTCCCTAATAGTTATGAACTATCCACGATTCCATACTTAGCCATTTTAATGCTATTAATCTCAAGGGGTGGAATCCGACCCCCATAATTAGCCCCCCAACTTTGCGTTGCTTGTTTAGCTACGGAGACTTTCAGTGTTGTATTTAGAGATTGATAGATGATAGTTAGTCGTATATCATAAGATTTATTATGACGATAGTTCCAATCTTCGGATAAGGACTGACTGATGTCTTGTGAGATGCGATCAACAGGATAAGTTGCGATGTTCGCAGTTTGTCGTATACGAAACTAGAGAGAGGTCTTGGTTTGTTTTTCAAGGTAAATAATGAAGTTTCCCCCCCTAAAACTTTCTTTAAGTAAGGAATCCCTCACTATCTCCTCATAGCTTGCATCCAAGGATTTTTCAAAGATTTTAAGGGGTTTTCAAGTAACTCTCTGTTCTCTCTCCTGTTCTTCCTATTTTTTGTTGATGTGACGTGATAGATTTAAAATTTAGGACATTTTTCTTGGTATAAACTTGATAGCATAGCTATGTTTGGATGAATCGATGAAAGTTTTAGTGTTTTTTATCATTAGATCTTTGGGTGCTTAAAAGCTTTAGTAGTAGTTGTTATAACGATAATATATTCAGGGATCTCTATTCGCTCTTCTCCATCTTTTTCCACTAACTCATTCTTCACTACCCATTCATTCTCTCCATTTTTGTGAAGAAAATCTTTCTTTGTCACAATTTTCTTCTTCCATACTTAGATAAATTTTGAAATTGAGATATGGAAGAAGAGGATGATGGTATGTACCTTTGAGCTTCGATTGAAAGGAAGAGGCATGAGTTAATTATCGAGAAGAGAGAACGGAGACGGATTTTGAAGGCTTCGGTTCGCGGTTTCGTCTATGAAGATGAAGACGCAAACTTCGGAGCTTTGGTGAGTCTTCCCACGAGCCGAGATGAAGTCGTAGGTCGCGGGATTAGACCTTCTCTTGTTTCCACGAGCCAAGGCGAGGTTACGGGTCACGGGACACAACCTTATCTCCTTCCCGCGAGCCATAATTGTGTTATGGGTCACGGGTTTGTTGATCTTGATGCTCACACGAGTCACGATGACTCTTTGGGTCACAATTTGCTCAATCCCACGAGCTGTACGTATACTCCAGGTCGCGGGAATGGTTCTCGCATCGCTCCCACGAGCCAGATTGGTGTCATGGGTCGCGACTCCGAGTTGCGTGGAGGAGTCACGAGTTGCGTGGATGATGGTTTCATCGAGTCACGGATTGCGTCGGTGCTCTTTTTTTCGCGAGCCTCGAAAGATCAGCTCGCGGGTTTGGTTCCCTTCCTTCTTCCGCGAGCCACGATGATGCTTCGGGTTGCGGCTTTGCCTTGGTGAGAGAACGTGCTAGACATAGTGTGGTTGTTGATGAGTTTGCGACCTTTGATGATTCTAGCTTGAGCGATCCTAGCGGAGGTAAGTCTTTCTCCGGGAGTCTTGCCTTATAATTTAGTGATGGTGATCCATTTTCTAGCTTGGATAGTAGTGAGAATGATGATGATAGTGATATCATTGTTAGAGAGGATGATTCTTGTAGTGATGAGGATGGTAGTAGTCTCCGAAATGATAGTGACGAGTGTTGTCAGAGACCATATTGATGATGAGGGTCGTTGCGATGGTTTCGATGACCATGTAGTTCATTATGATCCAAGTCTTAGTTGAGAAAAATGGTTATTTCGTCGCTTGTGGTCGCTCGAACGTTTGCCTTGTGATTTTTTTTCATTGTCTAATCATCTCATGTTTTCTTTTGCAGAGTATCATACTCACGAGATGACGAGTGCTAGAGTGACGTTGATGGACGATCTCGTTCCTGAGGTGCAGTCTACGGAGGTGACAGTCGGAGGCCGCGAGGGACTTGTCTCGCAGCCCACGGGTCTGACTCATCGGTCGAACGTNGGAGGCCGCGAGGGACTTGTCTCGCAGCCCACGGGTCTGACTCATCGGTCGAACGTGAAGGGAAGTTGTCCTGAAATCACACTGTATGATTCGAACATAGTTGTTAAGGAT
>OVAP01003095.1:3546-17512 GCA_900406295.1 Aurinia saxatilis
GGGGGGGGGGGGGGGGGGTTACAATTATAAATTAAATAAGCCTAATCAAACACATCCTCCCTCAAATGACTTTAACTATGAAAGAATTTAGTTTCTAAGTGATTTTGAAGTACAAACTAAACATTCACATAAATTATTACAAAATATACATTTCGTTACTGCTAAAATCCAATTGAAGAGTGAAAATGGAAGAATCGGGTTGGAGTAGCAAACATCGACCTATTAGAAGAGGAGGAGAAAAGAAGAAAGATCGGAAAAAACTTTTAATAATTGTCATGTGAAACAAAAAAAAAAACAAAATGGGATCTAAATAATTTGGGACAAGAATATTCATCTACTTTTCTATGCACATAACCGGCTCTGATTGTATCGATTGGAAAATTAATAATTTTGCGAGATCCAAGTTTGAAAAATATGCCAGTCTAATAATCCATGTAAACTTGAGTGAGATCCAAATTTGAAAAAATATGCCATTCCAATCATCTATGTAAAGTGAGTGAACCTCAAGAAAAAAAATTTCCTTAAAAAAGCTCTTCAAACATAATGAATGGTATTATATTATTCAGTCAAACATTTATTAGATAACTAATAATAATAATAATTTCATTCTTTTGTTCTTTATCTCTTTTTCTATTAAAGATGATTAATCTTCCCAATTAAAACAATAAGGACGTGATCCATCACGATTAATACGACACATAGGAGCCCAGTAATCGGTACCTTCCACCTCCCAAATACATTCTTTACACGCCGGAAATTTTCCACCATTATTATCATCTCTCGATACTTTAAATATAGTAAAGTAATGAGATCCACCTCCAGACCACGTAAAATGACAACGATACTTTGTGGTTTTAAAAAAATTAACGCGAAACTTGAAACTCCAAGAATCACGATAGGGAATATGGATCAATCCTAAATCGTGCCCAGGAGATTTGCAATGTACATTAATAGTTACCCCTTCAGGCACAGTGTTTCGGATTGTGACATGCTTTTTTCCAAAAGGTAACCAGCCGTCATATCCTGATGGTGCTTCGGTAGGAATATTTGGAACCTCTAATGCTGATGCAAAAACAGTAAGAGCGAGTGATATCGTAAACATCGATATGTAATGAACCTTATTGCCGAAAGCCATAGTTTTGTAAAATTTGTGGGCGTCCTAAAATAAAATACCATGGTTCCCAATTTATAGATGTGTTGGCATAATGTCAAACATAGTACTTGAGACTAAGGGTGACCAAATTATTGATGTACTTTAATGCACATATTTACTTTATGGTAGTATCTAGTTATAATATTTATAACTCTACTTAGATGAAGCTTTTGACTATACACAATATGTCTAAAATTCTCCCTCCTATAATTAATAGGGGTGACCTTACTACGCTTTAAGTCAAGTCTCTTAAGTTTTAGACCAAGTCTAAGTTATTTAAATTTAAAATATGTTATCAAAACGAATCCAATTAAATTTTGGATCACATTTTTAAAAAGTTTTATGCGAGGTCTAAGTTGTTCGGATTTTAAAAATTACCAATATAAAATTCAGGGGAAATTGCTAAAAATGACTCACAACTTATGTTAAAAGAAAATCTGTACACCTTATTGCATATTAAGCAAAACTAACCAAAAATGTAACGAACCAAAACCTAGAACCAAAAGTTAGAAAAAAAATCGTTGAAATGAAATCCTAAATTTCAAAAAAAAAAACTTACAAAACAAACTACAATAATACAAGTACAATAACAAGTAAAATTATTAGAAACTTAATCAATTAAGTTTGATGAATTGCTACATCAAGCCTATAATAAAGTGATGACCCATGACTAACTGAATCAACATCTTTGACAGAAAGCAAATTTTATATAATTTGTGCTTCCGACCATGCCAAAAATTCAGTCTCTGCAAAATTTAAAATCGCCGTGCATGTGAATTAATATCATTAAATTTATTTTATTATAGTTTTAATTTTGGAATTTGCAATTTTATTATTTAGATTCCTTTTAAGTCATTAGTTAGTAAAATTTTCTTACAGCAACATAAATATCTGATTAAACCGATTCAGATTTATAACTTAATATTAATAAAAATACTTAATTTTAGGATTTTAAGTTTTTTAAATACTAATATTAATATGATTTATCTACTTCTAGAGTTGATACTTTTCAGATTCTTTTTGTAATTGAATATACTAATACAAAAACGTAGTTAATATGTGAAGTAGATGTTAAATTAAATTATTTTGTAAAAAAATATTTAAATGATGTGGCTGAATGATTGGTGTTAACTGTTTGTTACGGTATTTCAAACTATTGAACAAGCATTAAATTATTGAACTATCGTAAGTTGCTTCCATGTAGATGTGTGCCACGCCCATATTTAGGTACATTGTGACTTGACAAGATCCAAAGGAAGTACAAGAGATAAAATAGAAAAACCCATGACAGATCTCTTAAGAGAATGAAGGCAATTCAAGATAGTTCACATCGTCATCATTTTTTCTTACATCTCTTAGCCATTTGCGCATCAGTCAAAGTTAAATCCTTTTCAGTCTCACGGGTTGCGGTAACAAGATTCAAACTGCCACCACGACGATAATGGTAAGTTTCGACTTGTTTTGCATGATTGTGGATGAGAGATAGAAATTGAGATGGGGCGGGATATAAAGAAAACGAGATAACTTTTTGCAGAAAAAGATAGAGCTCAATAAGATTTTTTACCTGAGATTTGGTGGTGAGTAAGAGATAGAGATTTGAGATGGGAGTTGAATATATAGAAAAGGAGATGAAAATTTTGGAGAGGGAAGATGAAATATTTTTAAAAACCTAAAAACAGAAAAATTCTATAACAAATAAGAAATCTCTCTCTGACCAGGACTTGTAGTCTAGTGGTTTGTGCTATAGTTGTAACTGTGTCACCGCATGGGTTCGAGCTCAGCTTAATGCATATAATGTTGTTGACCAAAAAAAAAAAAAATCTCTAAGAGAAGAGGACTCTTGTGACAAATGGAGATATTTATTTCTTTTTATGATTTTTTTTTCCTTCAGTTTCGTTAGATTTTTTTTACTGAAAATAGGTGTATGAATTCAGCCAAATAGGATAAACACAAATTTTATATTAAGAAAACAAACATTACCTATTTATCTTTTCTTGTTTTTGTCAGGAAAAATAGTACATGTTTAAGTGTTCAAATTTAATTGATTTTCAATTTCTGATATGGAAACGTTATATATATATAAACAGTAAACATATATACTCTGGACATATACATTTTCCTATACAGGTTTTTAGTTTTAGTCAAAATGATATTATATATATAACGTGTTCACATAAAAACGAAGTGTTGGATACGTGACCTAAAATCCGCAGCCGCACCTTACTTACCGGCCCCCTTTTTTATGTGAATATGTGACCTAAAATAAGAAGTAACAAATATATCTTTAGTGTTCGGTTTCGGTTTTTTAAAGTTATAAAGTAAAAGTAGCAAATATATCTTTAAGTTTTCTTAATGGAAGCTCAAAGAAAACAACCAAGGTTTTCAAGAATATAAAAAATGGGTGGGGAGGGGTTGGGGGTTAAACGTAATCAAATGACTTTAACTATAAAAAATTTTAGTTTCTAACTGATTTTGAAGTACAAACCAAAGATGGACATAAATTATGACAAAAAATACATTTTGTTACTGCTAAATCCAATTGAAGAGTGAAAATGGAAGAATGGGGTTAGAGTAGCAAACATTGTCCTATTAGAAGAGGAGGAGAAAAGAAAAAAGATTGGAAAAAACTTATGTAAAAAAAAAAATTGCAGTAAGAAACAAAGAGAAAACAAAACGGGATCTAAATAATTTGGGGCACAAGAAGATTCATCTACCTTTTGATGCACATAGCCGGTTCTGATGGTATCGATTGGAAAATTATTAATCTTGAGAGATCCAAGTTTGAAAAAATATAGCAGTTTAATAATCTATGTATAATTGAGTGAGATCCAAGTTTGAAAAAATATGCCAGTCCAATAATCTTTGTAAGGTGAGTGAAGTTCAGGAAAATTATTTCCTTTAAAAAGGTTGTTTTGCAAGGACAAATATTTTTTTTCTTTCTTTTTTGCGAATTAAGAAGATTGTTTCTTTACAGCACAAATTAAACAACAAATTCGCATTAGACCAGTCTTTTTTTTTTCTTCATTCCAAATCTTGAGTCTTTCGATTCACTAACACTTCATAGGAACACTCCAAGTCGTATTCTTGACATGTACATGATCAGATAAAGACAAATACTTCCTCCAGTCATTAAGAACAAGATTAAGGTCATGAAGCTTCTTCTCTAATCCAATACAACAATTAGCATGCATCGTACACACCAAGTTAATGTCTCTACTCGTTTGACAAAACCCGCCAAAATAAACTGTATCAAAGAATCTCATCTTGATTCCAATCTCTGAGACTAAAGCCTCGTGTTTGATTTTGTTGAACACATCTTGGTCATGTAACTCTGGATAATTTAGACGAGATTTGTACCAAAACTTGTAGAACTCGATGCTTCTATGGTTCGATTTCACGTAAATGAAACCTCCATTTACCCAATTGTCTGAGTCATAAGGATCACCGAAGAATCGATCACACGCCATTTGAAAATCTGCATCTGGATATAGCTGAGGAAATGGATCTCTAAGCCACATTATATCTGCATCCTATATCATATATAAGAGAATTCAAAATTATAACATTGTTATGTATTAAATGAAATCATAGTATCTAAATATTGGTCACTCAATTAAATAAGATGAACTAATCTTTTAACCATCGGACTATATCATATTATATGAATATTGGTCACTCAACTAAATAAGATGAATCTTTCAACCATCGGACTATATCTAGAAGAAAAAGTAAAAATGAGATGGATGAAGAAAATGAGTACCGTGAAGATGAAGTTATATCCCATTTCTAGTATTTGTGTGAGAAGATCGATTCTTCGCCACATCATTTTAAGGTAATCAGGAGTAGCAAAGCGTTTCTCACCGGAGAAATCTATCCCTGGTGTTTCTAAGTAGTAACAATTTGGGTGAAGCTTTGAGCAACGATCAAATGCCTTGGGATCCAAGCAAACCACAATCACATGTTTAAGTAGCTTCTGTGTTCCTTGACCGATACGAAAACTCTCAAGAAATAAATCAAACAGAGAGTTTGGCTCTGCCCAGGCTTGGTTCAGCGTTGTTACAATAACTGTTCGATTCTCTGTCGATGCATTCTCCAAAACTTCTCTAAAACTGATCGTATTTGATCTCTAGAAAACCAAGAAACATAACTTGTTATTAAAAGACTTGTAGTAAAGTAATTAAAAATGTTGGTGGCATAGTGGTAGTGCAAGGATTGATTTTTTTGTGCCTCAGATTTTAACCTCCTTTGATACGGAAGGTTATTATTTAAATCAAAATTTGAACCTCTGGGTATTGGAGCAGATGGACCCGAAAAACAAAGAATTGAAATTTTTAAAGATTGATTCTGGATATTGGGGAGACTATAGACCGATTAAAAAAAAAAAAAAAAACGTAAAGTAATAACCTTTAAAATATTATTTCAATAAAAGTTTAAAATTTTATTAATGTGGTCAACACGATGCATGCTAATTGTTGTATTAGTCTGGACAACAAAGTGAATAATCTTAAGGCTGCTCTTGAATATTGGAAACGATATGTATCGTTGAATATTACGACCGTGTCCGAGACTAAATGAAATATTCCACCTAGGTGTGGTTATTAAGGTCGTGACTTGTGACGTTGTATATTTTAAAAAAACTAGTTTTGTGAAGATTATTTCGATGACTATTTCTTTGATAGTAAAAAAGTTTAAAATTTTGATTCACAATTTCAATTATTTTAACCTCCTTTGGTACGGAAGGTTATTATTTAAATCGAAATTTGAACCTCTGGATATTGGAGTAGATGGACCCAAAAAACAAAGAATTGAAACTTCTAAAGACACTCTGGATATTGGGGGAAGCTATGGACCGATAAAAAAAAAAAATAAACGTAAAGTTGAGATCAAACCCATTTCTTGTTTATTCTATTAATTTTTTTAATAGATAAGAGGCTGCTGGCATAAATATATACGTTTCCAAGGCTCCGGACAAAAATATATTATATGGTCTTTCCCAAAAAAACAACTCAAACCAGATTTTTAGATTTTGTATGAGATTTTTATCAGTTATTGGTTATTGAGATCAAATCCATTTCAGACAAAATATATGAGATAAATACGTATATATATACACTGAACCAATTACTCACTGTCTGGGGAGAAAAAGACAAGCTGTGATCGAGCAAAGGACGAGAAGAAGTGAGATTGTTGACGACATTAAGCTCTAGTCGAAGTGGAAAAGCTGATTTGTAAAGAAGAAGACATGTAGCAGCTAAACCTGTAAAGACCAAGATTCTCTTCACTTCATTTTGTCCGATTGCAAATCCCAAATTCAGAAACTTTGAAGGTGGAGATGGAGGAGGAGAAGAAGAAGAAGAAGGAGAGTTCATGTGTTCTTGAAGAGGTTTAACTTTTAAGCGTTTCTCTCTCTTCTTCTTTTTTTTGTTAGTTTTTATAATTTAGAGAAGAGGTTAAGGCAAACGTCACTGGCACTTTTGAAAAGGGCGTTGTTCTTGTTTTTGGTACATTAATTCCATATACTTTATATTAGGATGTTTTTCTTTATTGGTTGTTTATTGTTTTATTTGCTTTATTTTATTCCATCAGAGATACCTTTGTTTTTTGTTTTTTCTAGAATGTCCAGAATCAAGAACACACCAGGTCCAAAATGTTTATTTAAGTGGTTTGTATATATAAAATATATATAGGGGAAAATTCAAATGTTTGTTTTTGTTTTGATGTGTTACTTTTAAAAAGGTTTCTAGATAGAGTTTATTACAAAAATATGTGTGGAATATCATTATCCAGAAAAAAATAATAATAATAATAATAATAATATATCCCGTGTATAGTATAGATCAACCACTAGTTAAATATAAATTGATCATATTCTCTTTGTCAATAAATCACCATATTATCTTATCATCGGAAAGTAGAAATCTACAAAAAAAAAAAACAAATATCATGCGTATTACATTTATACTAGTTGGGAAAGTTTTGATAATCATAAACAAATTCTTTCGATTTAAAACAGAAATTTTTTTAATGATTGATATTGAGAAAATCTGCCCGGTTTAGTAAAGTTGATGGAAAAGCCTTGGATCGACCACTTTTCGATATTATATATTTTTAGTACTATTTAAGAATAGTGGTTGTGTTTTTATTTAGTTTTTTTTTTTTTTTTTAATTTTTCATATAAAAACTATTTTATATAAGAAAATGTGAGCATGAAAGCATTTGTTTTATATTAAATCTCTCCCGAGGCTAGCATTTTTTCAATTGAACTTATATATTTTATTTGTTGTTTAACTCTCTTGATCTATATTTATACATCATCTTATGTACAGAATCAGAGTATTTTATATGGTTTTATCACAATTAAAATCATTGGAACTGATGAACTGACATTTTTACAAAATGAACTATTGACTCTTGACATAATAAATAGAATTTTCTGTAAGAAAAATACATTTTAATTGCACCAAGTGTCTTTGTTAATAAAAGACTGAGTATGATCTTTTTTTTCTTTCTTTTTTTGTCAACATGACTGAGTATGATCAAACCCTTAAATTGTGTCTGTTTCAAAGCTTATGCTAAGTTAGTTCAAAGACCATAAGGCTTTATAGTCGTCGAGGCCTTTTTCCTCTCTTTCTTTCTTTTTTTTTTTTTTTTTTTAACCNAACCTCTTTCTTTTTTGTTCTTTCTTTGTAAAGTGGGTGCATTATTTATCGAAATGGAAAGCCACTATATTTGATTGACTAATTCGTCCATTGTACTCTTAACACGTGGTTTTTTTATGATCCATCGATTAGTCGTGGCTGCTGTTAGTATTTTCTTATGTCCACCGTTTATTTATGGAAAAAATCCCTAAAAAATACACGAATTTTACCACTTTTGTCAGAAAAAATACATGAATTTTTTGCGTTGTCATATTAATACACAAAGTAAAATTTGTTTCCAGATTAATACACGAACAGAGAAATTTTGTCTTTTTCATACACGGTGTCAAAATTAAATTTTGAAATTTTAATTTTACCCTCATCATTATTTCCTAAATCAATTTGTTTTAAAGTTTGAAATAAAACCTAGAAATAAATATTTAAAAATGCAAAAAAAAAATTAAGATAAATTTTAAAATATCCTATAATATTTTATAGGGTTTTAGAGTTTAGAATCTAAGGTTTAGGGTTAAAACCCTAAAGCCTAAAATTCTAAACCATAAAAATGGTTTAAAACCCTAATCCCTAAAAATATAAATCATAAAACCTTAAAACTTAAACCCAAATACTTATTAAACACTAAACCTCAATTCTACAAATTTTCTACCCTAAATAAAAAAATTATTAAACCCTAAACGTTATAAATCATATTGGGTTACCCATTTTAAACCCTAAGTTTTAGTTTAGGGTTTAAAATTTTAGGACATAAGGTTGAAAATCTGTAGGATTCGGTTTTAGTGTCTAATAAGTATTTGAGTTTAAGTTTTAAGGCTTTAGGGTTTATATCATATGGGTTTAGGGTCTAACATATTTTTTAGTGTTTAGAATTTTATGGTTTAGGGTTAAAACCCTAAACCTTAAATTCTAAACCCTAAAACTCTATAAAATATTATAGGATATTTTAAAATTTACCTTAGATTTTTTTTGCATTTTTAAATATTTATTTCTGGGTTTTTATTCAAAACTTAAAAAAATTGATTTAGGGAAGAATGATGAGGGCAAAATTGGATTTTCAAAATTTAATTTTAACGCCGTGTATGAAAAAGACAAAAATTTATCAGTTCGTGTATTAATATGGAAACGCAAAAAGTTCGTGTATTTTTCTGACAAAAATTGTAAAGTTCATGTATTTTTCAGGGTTTTTACCTTTGTTTATTTTCATATAAAGTGAATGCGTCAATTAATTCATTAAAATTTGAAGAGATTTTTATATGAGACCAGGGACTGAAGTTGATAGCTTACTGGCTAGTTTTAAAAAAATCATCGATAAACCTCTGGCTTTAAACTCTCACGTAAGAAATTAAAATATGTGGATGTGGCTCATATGAGTCATCAAAATTTTCCATTTTTAGTTTGGCCGACATATATATATATAACTATATGATAAATATGATATACACTACCAAATGTATATAGTATAATGCCGGGAACCTTCTTTAAAAAGATCATGGTATGAACATTTCACAGTGAAATTTATGATGTAGTGGTTTACTGGTTTTAGATTGTTTATATGATGATGATCCAATAACAATTTTCCTGAAATAGTTACATAGTCATGAATCATGAATTCATGATCCAATGCATGCATCCTTTTTTTTTTTTTTTGGTAAATACTATATACGTTCCCGCTTAATTTTGTTGTACCATTAATGTTTATCATGTTGTCATACATGGAAATTAATATTGAAGTTTTGACCGGTTAATTATGTGAATTGACTATTAGCTTTCACTAAGTAAATCCAGTGAATCAAAGATAATTATTTCTGTAATTAGTGTACGAAACCTAGGTTAAAAATTCGATGAACCATTAATAGAGTAAGAAATGAATCTGTGGCCATAAAAACGAATTTAAAGAACAATGAAGCATTAAAAAAAAAACAGAGTGCTTAACCAAAACCCCCCTCATTAGTACTCGAATCAATAACTCTCCTCTCTTTGACCCTTAGTGATGAATTATTTGAAGTTCTTCACCATCACCCTGATCATCTCGGTGGGTCTATCTCCAGCCTTGGTTCGATCTCGACAGATAAAATGTGATCGGTTGGGTGGAAATTTCATCAATGTTGGAGAAGAAGTGATCATGGAGATGGTGAAATCAGGTATGGATGCGAGCCATAGAATTCTTCAGGCGTCAAGATATATAGGCTACGATGCATTGAAGAAGGATAGAACAAGGAAGAGACGTGGTGAACGGGATCTACCAGATAACCCATACAGAAGACATTGTAGTGTTGCTACACATTGTCACCGCTTTACAAATTAAACATAGACCATTCTTTCTTATTATTATGTTATGTGTGTTTTCGTTTTCTTTGTTTCTTTTTAGCGTGGTATGTTCAATCACATTACACAACTTTCATTGATGTTTTACAATTCATATGTGTCTCTCGCATCACATTACAACCTTTTTCTTTCAAACATTTAATTAAGGCTTTTGGGCGTGGTAAGATCCTGAACCAAGAACATATCCGATAAAGCTAAAGAAATCCTCAATAAGAAATCAACATCCTAACGTTTATAATACAATATCAACGTAACAAAATCCATTTTGAAATACGTTATCAAAGTGTTACAAAAACTTAAAATACGTTGGTGTACGACTAGGTATTAAAGAGATTGACAAATCCATTTAATACATTGGTTGTATATGTATATGGAGGCCGTATGTCCATGCTTGGTACGTTTAGCTCAAAGGCCCATCTTGAATTCAGATTCTGACTCTCTTTGAACCCAATACTGTACAAAATTATGATATCTTCTTTATTTATTTAAATTTCTCATTCAGATGATATGTTATTGCACCACCTCCTTAAATGATTTACTAAATAAAATACATTACAGTCTTTTTATAAATGGTGAAATTTCTAAATTTGTTGTTCATATATAGTCATTTTCAATATCCGGAACCAGCCATTGATAATACCATATTTAAGACAAATCACTTTTCCCAAATGAACTTGGATCCGCGATGAATATTCTCAAGTACACTAGACCAAGAGTCGCTTGGAATGAACATTAATGTTAAACAAATAATAAATAAGATTTTTTTCTCTACAAGTCTTACACTAAAATAATTAAAACTGTGAACTTAAATTAAAAAGTAACAAGAACCGATTCTAATAATCATCGAAATAGTCTTCACAA
Source organism: Aurinia saxatilis (assembly GCA_900406295.1). Classification (NCBI taxonomy): domain Eukaryota; kingdom Viridiplantae; phylum Streptophyta; class Magnoliopsida; order Brassicales; family Brassicaceae; genus Aurinia; species Aurinia saxatilis. Next base: position 14,542 of record OVAP01003095.1, read on the forward strand.
AACTAGTTTTTTTAAAATATACAACGTCACAAGTCACGACCTTAATAACCACACCTAGGTGGAATATTCCATTTAGTCTCGGACACGGTCGTAATATTCAACGAAACATATCGTTTCCAATCTTCAAGAGCAGCCTTAAGATTATTCACTTTGTTGTCCAGACCAATACAACAATTAGCATGCATCGTGTTGACCACATTAATGTCCCGGCTCGGCTGACAAAATCCCCCAAAGTAAACCGTGTCGAAAAACCTCATCTTCATCCCGAGTTTCTCGATGTAATGTTTGTTTTTTATAATGTTGAATACATCTTGATCGTGTTTTCCAGGAAATTTTCGACTCGATCTGATCCAAAATTTGTAGAATTTTGATGTTTTGTTGTTTGCCTTGACGTATGTGAATCCGGAATTCACATGGTTCTTTTTGTCTGATGGTTTTCCATTGTAATCGTCGCATGATATCTGAAAATCCGCGTCTGGAAAGAACCGGGGAAATGGGTCTCGAAGCCATAAAATGTCCGCATCCTGTATACAACAAATGTATCATTTATTTTCACATAATTTTTAGACACTACAAACGCAACAAGATGTATTTGTATGTATTATACTATTATACATAGAAAATTACAATAAAACACTTCTATACGCACACGCAACCAAAAGGTTACGATCTTGAATAGTAACAAAACTTAATATTTATACTGTGTATGGTTCATGAATCCTGATTTAGTCTTTACAATCGAGTTCTACCCAGCCACGCAATATAAGATGAATCAATAAAAATCAAGGAAAATTAATTAGACGTCACAATTGGAAGTCAAATCTAGGCTAAAAACAAAAAGAATCACAATAGTCAAATCTAAAACCCTCAAGAATAACAAAAATCTAACTAAACGATCATACTTGTAAGGAAACCGGTAATAGCTAAGAATCTCTCCCAGGCACGACTCTCAAAGCATAGTTGACCTTTGAGCTGTAGCTTTCGATTAACCTTCTATCCGGAGGTTCTTCCCCTGTTTCTTACTTCTTTTGGAAGCTTTTTTCAAAAATCACTTTTCACCTACCAAAAACACACCCCAGATTAGAAACAAGAGACTGCAAACAGAGGACAAACAAGCTCTCTCCGGCCAAGGCAGGCCAACGGTAACCTCACGGTTAACCGGAACCTCGCCTCCCTTCGACCCAACCTCTTACACATGCCTAGTCTTTACTCACTCTACTAGAGACAATCTTTCAACAACTCCAGAGACTCACCTTGCAACAAGACTCAAACGGCTCACTCGCAACTCAACTCACAACAACCAACGACGGCGATGAGAAGATTCACGAGAGAAGAAAAAGGGAAGGGAGCGGAGAAACCAGAAGGAGAACACCCTCCAACCCGACTCAGGATTCAAGCCCCAGACCTTGATATCTCAGATCTAGTGAAGGAGAACGCAAACACACTCATAGGACGTGTCACAAACCCTCAATACCAACGAATCGGAGCTCTTCTCTCCTTCCTAGTCAAACGATGGAATCTACAGGGCAAAGTAGAAACCTCTGACTTGGGACATAACTGTTTCCAAGTTAGATTTGTCTCGGACAGAGATCTCCAACAGGTACTCGCAAACCGTCCGTACCACTATGCGAACTGGATGGTGATAATAGAGAAATGGCAGCCTATCATCTCTCCCTCCTTTCCATCAGAAATCCCCTTCTGGATACAACTTAATGGCCTCCCCCTCCACTATTGGAAGAGGGAACTGGTGGAAAGCATAGGCAGAGAGGTGGGGAAATACAAGGATTGTGAAATCACAAAAACCTCTGCTCGCATGAGAATTCATATTAATGGCCTGAAGCCACTTATCAAGGACACGCTCATCACGTTCTCAACAGGAGAAGAAGCTATTATCTCACTCAAGTATGAAAACCTTGAGACACATTGCTCCCATTGTATGCTCCTCACACATGATATCAGCTCATGTCCAGACAAGAAACACACTCAACCGGAGGTCTACACTAGACGAAGCTCCCACTCGACCGACATCAGAAACAGAGCTCACTCAAACAGAACCTCACCGATGCGCTCCCACAGTCCCGTACAGCATAGACAAACTCACATACAAGAGTTTAACCCCCGAGTCCCTCGAGAGGAACCATTCCACAGAAAGAGAGATAGACATGGGAATGAATATGGACCTCGTATCCAAAACACCAACGTGCCACGTACTAGCAGCAGGGTCAAGAGTGTACCTTCGAATACCGCAGATAAGCAACTCTATGCGAGCCACCACTCCTCCCAGTATATTAATCGAGATACAAACCTCAATCACTACACCCACAACCAACTTCGACGATCTTCGGCACAAACAAGAAGTGGTTCCCCAAAGGAGTGGATGCGGAAGGACATGCCACATAGAGTCGAAGATGCTGGTGAGTCCCAGTGGAAGGAAAGAACGGGAGAAAACACACCTACAAGACTACCGCAACCGGTGGTTACCCGCTCCCGACGACCACCGATGGAACGCAACCAGGAGGTCCTTCAACTTCAACTTCCCCCACCACCTCAAATGGAAGTACCCACCTTTGAAACAGTAATGGCTGAACTACAAGAGGATACCTTTCGCTATACCAACGTTAGTGATCCAGTGGAAAGGACAGCCCGCCTACAACGTGTGTACGAAGGGGAGAAACAAGGCCTCATGGCGCAAACGGCTACGGATATAATAGCAGCTGCAATTGCAGCTCAAGCAGCGCCAGCAGAACAAGAGACAATAATTCACTACCTTCCCTCTCAACAGCCACAAGAAAGAGATAGTATTCAGCGACCTAGACGCCCCCCAGCAGAGAGAAATTTGGACTTCAATGACATTCCTCGCTTCCCTCAACTGTCCGCGGAAGACGTAATCGTAGAACTCCCCAATCAACAACTCAATTGCCTGGCCTCTTCTGAGAGACCCCTCCCTAGGGAACATCTACAAGACCATCTC
>OVAP01003096.1:0-17511 GCA_900406295.1 Aurinia saxatilis
TTGTTGTTGTCAAAGCTTCTCAGTAAATTTGGGGAAGCCTTATTCCGGAATTTATCTTTTCCTTTCCCTTTGCATGTCTAAGATCTTAAGGATTTAGTACTTTTCTCTTTGTGTTAGAGTAAAGACATCCTTAGATCGAAAAGTCATGGTTTCAGTTTATCACAACTGTATTGATTTTATGGGAGCTTTGTTTTGCAAAATCCCAGTAGAATCCTTCTTTTGTGTTTGTAGCTCTTAATTAAAAGGTTTGGAGAGATTCCGGCGGCATACAAAAGGGTTAAAGCAGAGATCTATTGCTCCGGCGAAGGAGTTACCGGCGTCAATAGTTGTCGGCAAGAAAGTTCCANATTCCGGCGGCATACAAAAGGGTTAAAGCAGAGATCTATTGCTCCGGCGAAGGAGTTACCGGCGTCAATGGTTGTCGGCAAGAAAGTTCCAGAAATCAGATCTGGCAGAGGAGTTCGACACGTGGCCTAATCCCTCAGGATATTTTGCTTCCTTTAGTTGTATTTTACTGGGCTTTAATTAGATTATCAAAACTTGCTTAATGTAACAACTAATTGCAAGCAAAATTATATTCGGTTGTATAAATTGGGGTTAAGCCTGCATGTAATTTCTCTGCTTTTGATTAATGAAATCTGGTTGACAAAAAAAAAAAATGACTAGAAATAGAATAGAAATGGCTGTTAAAAGGAATAAATAAAAAAACAGTTAAATTAATAATCAAAAAGAAAAAAAGCAGGGCCGATAAAATATCCAACTGCTTAACAAATGAGAAGACACAGTTCCAAAACAGTCACCCCCAAAAACAGAAGCAATCCCATCTCTTTAATTTCCTGAGAGCAAATCTTTTTCTTTCTTGTCCGACAAACCTCAGGCCAGGGCAGATCAAGATCAATTTATTCACTCAGAAAAGATATGTAAGAGAATTACCTCACAGTTCTTCGTTTCAATTTTCCTTGTTTTCTAAAATTTGATTCAGTTTTCTGAATCTCTATATATTCCATTCCTATTAAAAATATAATTATCTATACTATTTTCACATCTGTGAATTTTGCTGTCTGCATCAACCAAATTTGCGATTTTCCTTATGCTGAAAATGACAGTTTATTTATGGGTGGAATATGGCAGTTAGTTGGAATGGGAAGAGAAGTTGTTGAGCTGGTGAATGCAGCCAATGAAAGGATCCACGTGGCTCCAAAGATAGCTACAGAGGAGGATTATGAGGTCAAGGAATGCACTGAGGATGATTCTCTTTCTCAGAACCATAAATCTCCTAATGTAATCACAAATTCTTCTAAAGTATGATAGAGATATAATTGATTCAGATATGAAAAAGGTTTTTTGAATCTGTTGGATTTGATTATATCAGAATGATGTGAAGAAGCCGTTGCAACCCGAGAACAGGAAGCGTTTGAATGAAGAAGATGATTCTTCTGTTGCTTCTTCGTATCTTTCATTAGTATAATTAGGATTTGCTTATGAGTGATAATTTCCATCTCTACGTTGTTCGTGATTCTTGACAATATACTACTCCAGCGTCGCTACATCGCTGAGGAATGGTAAACCGAGAGTAACTCATGGAACCGCTCCACGGTTTAGGAGTGCTCAACGTGCTGAGAAACGCAAGGAGGTACCTCTAACTATGTTACAAAAATTCCTAATCAACAATCAGTTATATTTTGTTCTGTTTCACTGATTTGAGTTCCTTTTTTCTTTTTAGTATTACCAGAAGCTCGAAGAGAAACATCGAGCCTTGGAAGCTGAAAGAAACGAGGTTGAACAAAGGCAAAAGGCAAGAATTTGTTTTCAGTAACTCATTCAAGAAAACGTAAATGACTCGTTGTGTCTGAAAATCTAAATGGGGACAAAAATTATGCAGGAAGAACAAGAGGCAGCCATTAAACAGCTTCGGAAAAATCTCAAGTTTAAGGCCAATCCTGTTCCTAACTTCTATTACCAAGGGCCTCCTGTGAAACCAGAGCTTAAGAAGGTACTAATTAGATTCAAGAAAATCTCTTTTCCGTTTTAGGATTCATCAAGGTTAATCTTTTCCTCTTTTACCCACATTGTTCTTGTGTGACAAGGAAACTTATGAGAATGCTTTTTTGTACGAATTCAGTTTCCTTTGACGCGTCCTAAGTCGCCGAAACTCAATATGTCTCGGAGAAAGAGCTGTGGTGATGCGATTAATAAAGAGAATGCGAAGTCAGTTTCTACACAGAACCGCCACAGCGCCCCGGAGCCTATGATTGTGGATGACTTTTCTCAAAAAGATTCCTTGGAGGAGGCGCTTACATAATCTAATATGACTATACCAGAGGAAACCAAACCAAACTCCTAATTCTGGTTATATCCAGTGTTGATTGTTGTTTCGTTTTCACATCTGTCTTTACTTGATTTCTGTGTTAGATTTACGTAACGTTTAAAAATAAAATTGTATATTTTAAGTATTGAGTAATCTTGGAGCCAAAGATTACACCAGACGTTAATTACTAACATATACGTTAGTGTGCGACTAAAGACTCATGATAGCTTTTGTATCTCTTCTTCCCTCGAAATTTTGTGATCTGTCCGTGAGGTTTAATCTAATGTTGTAATTTCTTTAAAACATTCGAAAGATGGTTTTGTTTAATGTCTAAGAGATTTTATTGATCAAACCAACAAACACAACATTACCGCCGGAAGACACAAACAACGTGTCCAGAGTCCGAAAGCCGGTCAAACAAATGCCGGAGTAAAACAACGGACTAAACACACTTAACCAAAAACACAAATACAATAAGCAAATTCTACAACCCATTACAAAGAGAAACTGAAGGTAAACTCTAGAAGAATAGGAACAACAAAGATAGTAGCGACTATCTTGAATCTACTATACACCAACAGTAGAGAGAAACTCAGAACGCTAACTAACCAACCAAGACCAGTAGAAGCAGAGAACTACATGAGAGGCAAACCTAAAACATTTTTTTAATCCTAGCCTTATCACAACCCCTTTAACTGCTATAACTAAAAAGGTTTAGCAACAGAGACACAAAATGAAAGAGTGGACCTCTAAACCCAAAGAAGAATGATTTAGGGCTTCTAAAAGAGAGACTCTAAACTTCTAAAAACATTAATTAGAACGCCTTCTAGATTATCCTAAGCCTTAATACCACCTTTGAAACAAGTCGAGGAAAAGCAAACTGATATTTGTGCAATGAAAACGCGCAGTCCATACCAAAGGCAGGGGAATCGAGGGTTTCGATGAAAGTCTCTAATAAATCTCTAAGGAAACCTTAAAAATAAATTAGACACTTGAGAGATGGTTTATTATGATATGCCCAAGAGAATTTATACAAGGCAGAAAAGGAAGCCTAGTGGGAAAATGAATATGTAATCAAGATTCACACATGTGAAATTTTTCTATGTACATTGTACTTTTTCTTTATATCTTCAACATAAATTGCACTCAATAACTAGTTTTGGGACCAAACTAGTTTTGTTTAAACCCGATTTTGGTGAATGAGAAAATGATACACAAATTCCCAAATTACACTTTTGTACTCTTGATCCAAAACTAACAGTTTCAGTTTTATTTGTCCAAAATTAAAAGTAAATTCAAATTTTAAATTTTGAATAAACTGAAGAAAAAAAACCTAATTTCTTTAGTAAACTCACCCCTTCGACTTTTTCTTTCATCAGAACCTACCACCGCCTTTTTCTCTCATTGAATTCCCTCTCTTCTACTCTTCGATTACCAACGAGCCACCGCTTTTACACCCACCTCTTCCATCTATTTACACTCACTGTTTTGTTTTTAGAGGTATGTTCACCACTCAAATTTTTTTTTTTTTGCTCTTTCCTGATTCTTGTTCATAATTCTGGTGATTTTCTCAACCATTTTCTCAAACATATTCAGTCTAGGGTCTTGGATGACATTTTGCTAAAAAATAACTGGTAAAAATGATTATTTGTTGAATTAACATTTACATGCCCTCTAGTGTTTTTTTAAATGCCTCCAGTTCAAAGCTCACAATCTTATCATTGAGATGGTTTCTGATATAGGAAAAAAATTGTGTATTTTCTATAATAATTATCGTCCATATATGATGCATGCACTTGATAAATTCCATAAAAGATGTTTCTGATATAACACAATTTAATTGGGTTATTACTCTTTTAGAAAATATAAGCTTTATGTGATGGTTTTCTGAGATGGTTTCTGATTTTTTGTTTGGTCACAGACACCATTAAGGTTCTTGTTCTATTTGAAATTGGTCATATTTTGATTTTGATTCATTTTTGTTTCTGTAGATGGTGAGTCCATCTGAAAATCTCCCAAAAAGATTGTTTGCACGAGGTCATGAACCAACAGGAATAAAAGAAGTAAATCTTTACTTTCACAACAAATACTGGTTTTGTCACCGACCTCATTAAGGTTCTTGTTATGTTCGAAGTCTGGATGGTGTGTTTGGAGAATGTTCAGTCACAAGTGAGAGTTAGTCAATGCAACTGCCTATATAGCTACTATACATGCGTAAATATATGTCTATATAGCTAATTATATATATACTTGTCTATACATGCTAGGAAATGCAGACCACAATGAACCATGTTGCTCAAATTTTGAATGATAAGATTTATGAGAATGCTCAATGGCAAGTGAGAGTTATCAATAATGTAGCTGCCTATAGAGCTAACTATATATGCGTAAATATATTTGTATATATAGCTAACTATACATGCGTTAATATGTATAAATGCTCAAATCTCTATGTAACACTTGTCTAATTATGCCAGGAAAAACACACCACAGTGAAACGTGTTGCTCAAACTGTGGATGCTACAATTGATGAGAACACTCAATCACAAGTGAGAATTGTCAATAATGCAACCTGATATATAGTATGTAATGTAGTTGTCTATATAGTTATTTGTATAACGGACTATATCAGGAGGAATGTAGTGCTTCATACTCCCTTTTATGTAGTTATCATTTCTGTTTTTTTTGTATCTGAACGTTCTTTGTATGAGAAACATTTTAACATTTAGGGTGGTAAGACCGTAAGAGGAATGCTTGTGGTCTATATGAGGTATGCTTGTGCTCTATATGATAAACATTTTGGCGTTCTATCCTAGACATCAGTTTCATTGAATCTAAGTATCAGTTCCGTTTTGATGACTTGTATTTGTTTAAAATATCATTTGTAATGACTTGTGCTTGTTTAAGATAACGTAATCTAACGATTTTTGTTTTTTTATGATATCGTTTGTAATGATTTATGTTTTTTTAAGATGACTACATACTAGGATACATAGTTAAGTCCATTATAATAGTCTACAACAACTAATAACGAGTTCATATAAAGACATAATCCTAAATTCACATTCACAGTCGACTATATAGTCCACCATACTGAAGTACGAAGCTGACTTTATAGCCTACTATATAGTCGAATATTTAGGGCTTGACTGGTTTAACCATTGCGGGTGCGGTTGCGGAAGTTTTCGGGTGCGGGTGGTTGCGGTTTTGAGCGTTATTAAGAGATTTGTACGACTGGTGTAACGATTAAAAATTGGTGAATTTGTGGGATATTTCTGACTGGTTACCAGCGGATGTAATAGCGGTTGAGTATATATTAACAACATAAAAAATATATAACTGTTATTGTTTTTACAAATAATTCTAATTAATATGTATTTTAATATAATTAAAATTGAAATCTATAGTTTAATATTGGTATAACAATTTAAAATTGGTGAATTTACGGGATATGTCTGGTTACCATTTTTAAAATATGATTATTTAATACATGGTACCTGTATTTTATTTTTAAATATTGGTATAACGATTTATGATATAGTATAAATATTTAAAATATAACTACTATGTATTGAATATAATTTCTAATACATACAAAATATTACATATATATATATATTTTTTATTTATTTAAAGTATGCTTTATAAAAAAAATACTTATGTATTATAAAACCATAAAAGTAAATAAAATTGATAAAATAGTATTTTTTATAATAAATTATGAAATACACTAATGACATACTTCAAACATGTTTTATTTTAATTTTATAAATAATTTATGTATAAATAAATTACAATTATAAATATATTTTAGCTTAATTAAAATTTTATGCCAATATATAGGAATATGATTATTTAATATATGATACCTGTATTTTATTTTTTTAATTTAAAAACTTTTATTTTATATATTTATCTTAATACGAAAGATTATTTTGTAAATAATAAAAAATTAGCCATCCGCAACCGCCCGCAACCGCAAACGCTCGAGGGAAGGAGTTTTTGGTTTTGAGGGATTTTGAGCGGCTAAAAATTGTAAATAGCGATTTCCATGATTGTTATCAAACGCCAACAACCGCTATCACCCGCAGTGTTAGCGTTTGCGGGTAATAGCGAATGAACCATTCATCACCTTAGTCAAATTATATAGTCCACCATACATAAGTAAATATCTGCTTTCTTGGGTAAAAACCGGATAGAAAATTTGAGTTTATCCTCTTTAATAGAACCAAAAAGCGTGAAAAGACAAAATGAGATGATGTGGCAAGGATATAATTGTCCAATCTTATAATTCTCTTTCTATGAAAATTAAATATTTTGTGTCACCTATTTTTGCACCAAAAATCAATATACACCTAATTTACCCTATCATCAATACAAATGAGTTCGGATCTTTATCATATATTACATTTCTGGCTTTATCTAATTATGTTTTCAGGATTAGCTCCATTTAGTAAGAGTATGTCATGGTTTTGCATGATTACCTTCTAATGGGAATTTGTTATAGAGAACATAGGAACCAAATCATAGCTTGATACCGACAACCTACGAGCGTGATTGTTAAGAACTGTATAATCTTCCTAGTCATATTTCTTTCTACATCACTAATTTTTTTTTCCAATCATTGTGTACACATAGTTTTTAAACTTACAATCTTTTGTTTCCTTTATTAGTTTTTTTTTTCTTTCCCTTTTTGTACTATAGAAAGCCCAAGAAATTGAGAGGGTGTTATTGGTTTGTGTATTTGAATGGATTTGAAAATCCAAACCAAATACAGTGTTATTGAATTAATGATTTCAAAACCCATATTTAAATTCATTGTTATTCGTTCTATGATTTCTAAATCTAAATCCAGATTAAGTGTTATTCAATATTAAAGAATTCTCTACGGATTTGGTTTAATAATGGTTTTAAGTGGATTTGGATAGATTTCAAAGTTAAAAATACAAAGACTCAAATCCATAGATAAACCTTGGTATTTCAGAATGGATTTATTAATATTACTTAAAATCATAAAATTTTCTAGGATTTCTAAATCCAAAACAAATTTTCAAATCCATTCAAATACACAAACCAATAACACCCTCTGAGCTAATATTTTGACTCTAGCTAGAAATATTTTTTGGGGGAAATTGTATAAAAAGGGTTCTTTTTTCCTTTTCTTTCTACAACTAGATTTTTCTTACATAAATATGCACAGTTAGGTTTATTAATAATCAAAATCCACTTATAAAAAATATTGTCATTTTTTGTAATTTTCATTAATATCTTTCGGTATTAGTTATAATGTAGATATTAATAACAATTTTTTAAGATCTTATTTTTATGAGATGATTATTATTATTATTGTTGTTGTTGTTGTCATCGTCGTCCTCGTCTCTCTCTCATGGCTTAGCTTATTGTCATTGATGATCTCTTGTATGCTTTGGTTGGAACTGAAGGGAGATACATTTCAATTAAAATATTCCATGGAAAGGAGGATACTATAGCTTTCCAAGTTGATCCATCAATGAATTTACCACCGCGCGCAAGTAGTTCTGTCAACCCATTAAGTCCTCGTTCTGATTTTTTCAAACTCTAATTATCTCCGATGTCCAAACAATTGGAGACATTGCCTTACTATTTTTATGGAGAAAGTTTAAGAAATGTCCCTTTCAATAGGCTCCTTTCAAAAGTACCCCATTTATTTTTTTAAAATACCCTTTTTGAATTGAGGGTTGATTTAAGGTTTAATTTATGGCTTAAATCTTGTTGAGTTAGGGTTTAGTGTTTCACAAACTATTTGGGTTTATGTTTGATGTATTAGGGTTTATATTTTAGGAATTATGGATTTATTAAAGATTAAAACATTTTTTATGATTTAGAATTTTAGGGTTTATAGCTAGTTATATATATAACACTTGTCTATTCATGCTAGGAAATGCAGACCACAATGAACCATGTTGCTCAAATTTTGAATGATAGGATTTATGAGAACGTTGAATGGCAAGTGAGAGTTATATATCAATAATGTAGCTGCCTATAGAGCTAAATATATATGCGTAAATAGGTCTGTATATATATATATATATATATATATATATAGCTAACTATACATGCGTAAATATGTATATATGCTCAAATCTCTATGTAACACTTGTCTAATTATGCCAGGAAAAGCACACCATAGTGAAACGTGTTGCTCAAACTGTGGATGCTACGATTGATGAGAACACTCAATCACAAGTGAGAGTTGTCAATAATGCAGCCTGATATATAGTACGTAATGTAGTTGTATATATAGTTATTTGTATGACGGACTATATCAGGAGGAATGTAGTGCTTCATACTCCCTTTTATGTAGTTATCATTTCTGTTTTTTTTTTTGTATCTGATCGTTCTCTGTACAAGAAACATTTTAGCATTTAGGGTGGTAAGACCGTAAGAGGAATGCTTGTGGTCTATATGAGGTATGCTTGTGCTCTATATGAGAAACATTTTGGCGTTCTATCCTAGACATCAGTTTCATTAAATCTAAGTATCAGTTCCGTTTTAATGACTTGTATTTGGTTAAAATATCATTTGTAATGACTTGTGCTTGTTTAAGATAACGTAATCTAATGATTTGTGTTTTTTTAAGATATCGTTTGTAATGATTTGTGTTTGTTTAAGATGACTACATACTCGGATACATATTTAAGTCCATTATAATAGTCTACAACAACTAATAACGAGTTCATATAAAGACATAATCCTAAATTCACATTCACATTCGACTATATAGTCCACCATACTGAAGTACAAAGCTGACTTTATAACCTACTATATAGTCGAATATTTAGTCAAATTATATAGTCCACCATACAAAAGTAAAGATCTGCTTTTTTTGTAAAAACCAGAGAGAAAAATTTGAGTTTATCCTCTTTAATAGAACCAAAAAACGTGAAAAGACAAAATGAGATGATGTGGCAAGGGTATAATTGCCCAATCTTTTTGTTCACTTTCTTTGAAAATTAAATATTTTGTCACCTATTTTTTGCATCAAAAACCAATATACACCTAATTTACCCTATCATCAATACAAATGAGTTCGGATCTTTATCATATATTACATTTCTGGCTTTATCTAATTATGTTTTCAAGATTAGCTCCATTTAGTAAGAGTATGTCATGGTTTTGCATGATTACCTTCTAATGGAAATTTGTTATAGAGAACATAGGAACCAAATCATAGCTTGATATTGACAACCTACGAGCGTGATTGTTAAGAACTGTATAATCTTCCTAGTCATATTTCTTACTACATCACTAAAATTTTTTTCCAATAATTGTGTACACATAGTTTTTAAACTTACAATCTTTTGTTTCCTTAAATTTTTTTTTTTCTTTCCCTTTTCGTACTATAGAAAGCCCAAGAAATTGAGAGGGTGTTATTGGTTTGTGTATTTGAATGGATTTGAAAATCCAAACCAAATACAGTGTTATTGAATTAATGATTTCAAAACCCATATTTAAATTCATTGTTATTCGTTCTATGATTTCTAAATCTAAATCCAGATTAAGTGTTATTCAATATTAAAGAATTCTCTACGGATTTGGTTTTATAATGGTTTGAAGTGGATTTGGATGGATTTCAAAGTTAAAAATACGAAGACTCAAATCCATAGATAAACCTTGGTATTTCACAATGGATTTATTAATACTACTTAAAATCATAAATTTTTCTAGGATTTCTAAATCCAAAACAAATTTTCAAATCCATTCAAATACACAAACCAATAACACCCTCTGAGCTAATATTTTGACTCTAGCTAGAAATATTTTTTGGGGGAAATTGTATAAAAAGGATTCTTTTTTCCTTTTCTTTCTACAACTAGATTTTTGTTTACATAAATATGCACAATTAGGTTTATTAATAATCAAAATCCACTTATCAAAAATATGGTCATTTTTAAAAAAATAATTTTCATTAATATCTTTCGGTATTAGTTATAATGTAGATATTAATAACAATTTTTTTAAGATCTTATTTTTATGAGATTATTATTATTATTATTATTATTATTATTATTATTATTATTATTGTCATCGTCATCCTCCTCTCTCTCTCTCATGGATTACAGGAGCTTATTGTCATTGATGATCTCATGTATGCCTTGGTTAAAACTGAAGGGAGATACATTTCAATTAAAATATCCCATGGAAAGGAGGATACTATAGCTTTCCAAGTTGATCCATCAATGAATTTACCACTGCAGGCAAGTAGTTCTCTCAACCCATTAAGTCCTCGTTCTGACTTTTTCAAACTCTAATTATCTCCGATGTCCAACCAATTGGAGACATTGCCTTACTATTTTTATGGAGAAGGTTTAAGAAATGCGCCTTTCAATATGCTCCTTTAAAAAATACCCCATTTGTTTTTCAAAAATATGCTTCACAAACTATTTGTGTTTACGTTTGATGTAATAGGGTTTATATTGTAGGAATTATGGATTTATTAAGGATTAAAATCTTTTTTATGATTTAGAATTTTAGGGTTTAGGGTTAAATCTACAACCCTACAAAACAATATAAAATATTTAAAAATATTAAAAATAATAATTTAGACTGAAATTTAGATATGAAACTAATATATTTTTTTAAAATAGCAAAAAAGAGGTTATTTGTAAAAATGTAGAGTAAAATGTGCATTTTTTAAATTCCCCCATTTTTATGTGGGTTCTCTCTTTTGTGCAATAATTTGGAGATGCTATAACAACTTGACATTGTTAGTCTTATTGCTAATTGGTTCTTATGGAATATATAGACTGATGCAATTAATTTTGCAGGAACTGGGAAAAAAGATATTCCCTTTATGCGAATGTTTTCTGCTCATTGACCAATTCGTGGAGTCAAGCTCGTATCTCTCAGCCGATGATGGGATCCATGCGTGCGTTGTCTTTGTTTCAGTAAAGAAAAAGTGAATGATCTTCATATCAAACAATTTTGTTAGTTTATAGTGAATATGAATCAGAGTCTGGAAGAGGAGTTTGCAGTTTCCTCTTTTGCTGGAACACACAAAAGTCCCCAAGAAGAAGCAACATGAGTTTTCTTTGCTAATTACCATCTTCATTGTGCATATGCTTTGATCTTAGTATCTTTGTCTGATTTTTTTATACCCAAGTTATCCTAATCTTCACTCTTACTTTTCTTACCATTGATTCACTCGTTTTTCCATTAACCGAAACATATCCAATAGATATGAAAGAGGAACAATGAGAGCACTTAGAATCCGTATCATTGTTTGTTGTTCTTCACTGAGACCAACCTTTCATTAAGACTCCATTGTCTTATAATTTACATAAACAATTCTAGACCATAGAAAGATAAAATTCTTTTTGTCCTTGTGTAATCCATGGATCGGAAAAGAAAACGAATTCAATTCCCATGAACTAAACCTTCTCTGTTTCAAAAGGGAGAGGAGCAAACCTAGAAGGAAAAAGTTGGTTTAGTTGTACAAGTAAAGAAAACAAAAAATTCAGAATTACAGACTCCATTCAAACACAAATACTCTCAGATCTGATTGCTTCTGTAAGAAATTAAGAATTACAGATTCCATTACAATCCTAGAACACACAACTTTGATTGAGTCTATAAAATATCAGGCCACACAGTGTCTTTACATAGTGCCTTAGCCAATATCCATGAGTGAGATTCCTTTAATGGCCAAACTTGTTCTGATCTTGTCGCTTTTCATAAACTCTTTGTTCTTTCTCGCAATTCTTCTTTCTTCAATCTTCTTCAAAATCTCCTCTTCACTAATCTTTGCTTTCGGTAATGCCTTTGCTTTCATCTTTTTCAAAAACTTGGAGTAGCTTAGAGGTGCTAGCAAACCAAGGACATCAAGAACTTCCCTAACTGCTTTCTCAACCTCGAGAAGTGATACAACCAGTGAAATTCTTTGCTCCTCCTCCTGCATTTTCTTGAGCTTGGCGATCAAAACTATGATGAATATCTGACATTTTCGCTTCGAACTCCGTTTTCATTGTAATGATCAAGTCTTTGATTCTGAAGTCTGGTCAGCCTTTCCTTTGTCGCCTTTTAATGCTTCTTGATATGGAGACATGGCTTCAACAATATCTTGTAATGTCTGATAAATGTAATAAAGACTCTGACGAACTCTGTAGCTGTGAAACTGACCGTTCAACATATCATCACAGACCGTGCTTGCTATAATTCAGCATAAAGATAATTTTGAAAAATCAGAGACTTTGCGTGCAAGATAGTTCCCATAGCTCCAATTTGAGTTGCTATGACCTGAAACAAAGTTAACTTGAGATTCAGAGAGACAAAATATGACTTCAAACAAGTAAGCTCTTACACAGAGACAGTTACAAGGATATGATCTTCATGGCTGCAGATCACAATCTCTGTCTTGTTTCCCTTTCAAACAAATTTTAAACAGTTTTTTTAACACATTGGATTGCTATACAATAACCAAAATCAATTCGAATTAAGACAGCGAACTAGAGAGGTGAAACAACAAGTTCCGTTGCAGCAATAAACAATCCAGATAATCAAATGCAAGGCACAAAATAAAAAACAGATTCGACAATTATTGATCAAACAAAGTAAATGATCTTCTACCTTGAAATTAAACAAAGTAAACAATCTTTGAACACTCATCTCCCTGACTTGTCGTCTCATTGCTTTTACATGGTGAAACATCATAGTTTCATTCTTTTAATTTAGAAGTAGTTGTATCGCGAAATCCCAAAACCCAGACCGGTACTTGACAATCGCCTATAATAAACCCAAAAATCAAAGAACACAAAAAATCTCGAAAGGAAAAACACATCCAAAATCGCCGTCACCAAACCCAGAAATCTCTCGATATCAAAATCTTAAGCGTTTCAGGATTTTGAAAAGAGAGAAGTACATGAAATCGAGAAATAAACAATTTTAATTTACTAACAAACACAAATTCTAGTATAGATCCATAATTTGTTTTTGTCAAATCTTGAGGAATCACTTTCTATTTTTAATATTGATTTATAAACTCCAGTTAGCCATTTAAAAAATCCAGTTAAACATTTAAAAAATCTAGCTAGGGATTTCTTTATGGACATATGAGCAAAAATAACTTAAGAGACTTATATATTAATATGTATGAAGATAAAAATTGTAGAAAATAGTGTTTTTTCCTAAAAAATATATAAATGGGTTAAAATATGTAATTGATTTGTAAATAAGTTTGATGCTTATATTTAGGGGAAATAATTAAAATATATGTTAATGTGTTATAATATTTAATAAGAAAACTTAGGTTTTAAATAATGTAAATCTAACAAAACCCTTCAAAAAAAAAAAATATGTGTTTATCTGAAAAAATGAAATAATTGAAAACCAATTTTTTCACAGATTGTAAACCTTCAAAATTTTGTAGAGAGTTTGGAAACAAAAACAATCGATGTCATATGTTAGTTGAGAAACTATTTTCATATGTTATTGTCTATTTTTTTAGTTTTTGTTAAATATGTTGAGTGTAACTTTTTGTATTCTGTGTTGTGTGTTGTGTATTGTATATCTTTGCTTTATTGTCATGTCATGGACTTGCAAACGGCCAAACGTTGTGTGTTGTGTATTTTCGCTTCACATTCTTTATGTATTCCTTGGTAATGATTTTTTATTATAATTATTTAAAAGATATTAATAGATTTAGATACTTATAAATATAAATATTAAGAGTTTTTCTCATTATAATTAAGGAAATAATGGTAAATTCAAATTTTTGTCATAAATACACACTAAACACAAATTTTACATTTTTAGAATTCATATTCTAAACTTTTTAGAATATTAAGACTATATAGAAGGCGTATTCTTAATTTTTTTGAGCATTCAGACTAGATAGAAGATTTATTCTAAAATTTTTATAACATTAAATTAGATTAAGGACGTATTCTAAATGTTCTATAACATTAAGAGTAGTTAGAAGACGTATTTTAAATCTTATAGAACATTAAAAGTAGTTAGAAGACAATTTCAAATTATTTTAGAACATAAAACATAGTTAAAAAACGAATTTTAAATTATTTAGAACATGGATTTTAGACATAAAATGAATTTTTAGAAAAATCTATAATATTAAAATCGTTGTTCATTCTTATTCTTTTGTCACATAATTTTTTTTAATCCTTTTAAAATATTAATAGAAATCTAAAAAGATTATTTATGTCAATATGTATACAAAATACAAAAAGATCTAGTTGTAGAAGGGAAAAAACCCCCTTTTATACAAAAATCCCATATTTTTTCTCTTTTCTCATTTTTTGGTCACAACTTTTATTCCCTTTTATCATTTTTTATTGTTTTGTTTTCTACTCAACAAAACCAAACCTTTGGAATCAGCCACATATCCTTTTAGTTTACACAAAAATAAGTATATATATCTATATGTAAATTAGGCTAAGGCCAAACGGTGACGCAAAAAATCTCAGTATTCTAGAATACGTAGTACCCTGATATCCTCAACCTTGTTACTAATTGTGAGTACTTGATCGCTTAACCTTCATTTTCCTATGAAAAAGATAAACAAACATCTTATAAATATAAACAACGAAATCAAACAAAGCCTTAACATGCTTTTTCACGGAGAAAAGAAAACCAACAAGGCACACCTTTTTGGGGCATTGATAGTTTCTCCTACTTCCACATGTCAAACTACCCGAGCATCTTGTCCTCCTAGGATGATGTGATATATGATCGGATCGACGGGGCAATCCGATCAACTGAAACGAGTTCCTATCGTAATATGTCGTATTACCATCATACTAAGAGAAGAGAATTATCATGAGATCCCCCCAAACCCCATAAGTATGAATTGCTTTCTCCTTGCGAGAGAAAAGGTTCCCTCCCTCACTCCAAAATACAAATTGTTCGAGAATAGAGAGTGAAGTGTGGGGTGGAGTAAGAAATGTCGGTGACAGTCAGTCACAGAGCCAGGAGAGCCAAAACAGAGTCAATTCTAAAAGACATGTGTGGTAGGTTCCACTCCCAAAAAGAGAGTCCTCAGACCATCCTCATTAGAGAGCCACTAATAAATGTCTTTAGAATTAATTACTAATAAATTTAATATTAATTTATTCTAACAATTTCACTAACTACAACTAACAAATTTTCTCTTCCATTGGTGACACTCAATCATGAGTGTCTTAAGAATTACAAATTTTTCACTAGTTGTCCTCTCCGATGAGTGGAATAAAAATATGTGGAATAATAGTGTCCAGAGTAATAATAGTGTTACGCTCATTCCTCTCCTATTAAAAGGAGGAACAAATCCCAGCAGAATCTCCATATTTTCTCACTTTTTGGTGGGTCTCATAATTTTTTAACAAAATAATTTTTATCTGCAACTGGTAAAATATTAGCAGAATTTAGAATAATCCACTATTACGCCAATATTTGTTCCTCTATCTATACAACCAGTTGCAGCCTTTGTTTTTTTTCCTTCTGGATAATATTAACAAAAAGGTTAAAATTAGGACAAGCAATCAAAAATAACCTAGCAAACAGGAAAACTGAAAAATCAAAATAAAAAAACAAAGACTAAAAGGAAACTTGAAGATGCTCGTCCTCAATAACTTGAGGAAGCTAAAAGAGGAAGCCGGGGTGACATAAGACTGAATGCGGCCCTCCCTAGTGACACTTTGAACAATTATAGCAGTACGATTGTGCATCTATTTTATTTATAAATGCAAATATCGACAAATGTTTTATATATCTTCAGATAAGTCTAAATTAAATAAAGAGAGGTAAAAGTTACATGTGAAAATGAAATGAGATTATCATATTCTTTTTATTTTTATAATTTCATTGATATATTTTATATTTTAACAATTTTAAAATTAATATAAAAATTAAATATCTAGTCAGGAAATCACAACAAAAAATTTAAATGTACTTTTCTTGCGATTCGATCTATACAAGTCGTACGCTTTAAAATTGTGTCATAAATAAGCTTAGTCTGATTCTGGTCTTATATCATTAAACAACTGGTATATGGGTTGCTACTACAAACGCTTTGCTACATGGTGATTACAATGCACTTTATTGATTCAAGTTGGAAGCTAAGGAAGCTTGTATCTGAATTTAGGAACATAGTAAATAATAAAAATCTAGTGTATCATCGATTCTACTTGAATGTCTGGTTGAATGTGGCATAGAGATGATGTTTACAATCACTGCTGACAATGCCACATCTTATACCTCAACTCTTAGGAGATTTACAGAGAAATTCAAAGAACTTAGCTTGAGAATGAATCTTTAGTACAAGGATGTGAGTTTTTGCATTTAAGTTTTTCTGCTCATATTATTAACTTGGTCGTCAAAGATGGTTTACATGAGATAAATAAGAGTGTAGCTAATAATGGGGTTCATTATGTTCGGTCCTCTACACATAGATTGAAAGATTTTCATGATAAGCTTGAAACGTGGACGATAGTTTTTTTTTTTTTTTTACAAACTTCTGAATTATATTGCGCTAACTAAGGAGGGATAGTTGTAGTGTTACAAGCAGAATCTAGAGCTAAAAATGGTCATTTTGAAAGTGAGACCGCTAGGTGGCTCTTTGATCTAGGCATAATATAGATGGTGAGAGTTTGTAAATGTGTTTGCAAGTCTCCGACGTCCTCTAGTATCCCACAAATTGTTGTTGACGTATTCTTCCTCTCATTGAGGAGGTTGATTAGCAGTTGTTAATCCCAATAAACATGTATCGGAGAAGGCCCAAGTCCCAGGCAGAAGCAAGGCCTGCTAGTATTGCAAAGGCTTCAACTGCAAGTAGGAAGGCTACATGTTTCCGTGGACTAAGATGGGAGCTGAGGATCTAGCCTTCTAAGTCAAGGAAACACCAACCTAAGCCGCTGTTAAATTTTATCTTTCACCAGGCCGCATCCGTATCACAAATTATCCGTGAGGTTGGCTTGAATGTGTGACGAGGACAATGAGGTTTTGTGGCATGAGGAGGGAGTGACTCTTATGCTAATTGCCATGCTTTGGCTTCTTAAACTGCTTTGATTTCTTGAACTGCTTTGATGAATTTTTCTATCTAGAAGAAGAGGATATTGGAGAAAAATAACTCGTTTCGGGCTAACCACAACCTCCAACAAATCCACGGATAGATATCTGGTTGCGTGATATACCTCATATTTTACCGGTTTTTATCATAATAAATATATAATTAT
>OVAP01003097.1:196-10932 GCA_900406295.1 Aurinia saxatilis
GCTCGTGGCTCGTTGCTTGTTGCTTGTTGCTTTCAATATGGCTCTTAGGGCTCTTGGGCTCGTGGGCTATATATGTCTGAATGAGCTTATCTTTTTGACCAATAGATAATGCCACAAAAACGTTTTGGACTTTGAACACTAATGGTGGTGTGTTAAAGTCTGCACTAATGATGTTTTAAAGACAAAACGTTTTGGACTTTTGAACACTAATGTTTGTGTGTTAAAGTCTGCACTACTGATGTGTTAAAGACAAAAACGTTTTGGACTTTTGAGCTTATCAAAAACTCTTACCTCTTGAGATTACTTTCTACTCACTATAAATAGATGCACTCTATGCTTTAAGGGAATTGATTTTTTTTAATGATTGAAAAGTCTCTTTCACATAGCAAACAAAACTCTCTCTAGCAATCTCTTACCTCTGAAGGTATTTCTTTATGTATTTCGAGAGTATAGTAGATTACTATGTTCGTTAGAACCATGATCCAGTGTTGGGATATGGTTTCCTATGGTTGTANTTTCCTTAACGTTGTGTACTTGCTTGGTTAAATTGTTAATTCCGTAGTATTTTACAAATATTGGTCTTACAAGAAAAGTGGTGAAGGAAGTGAGAGTGATGGCTTTGAGAAGAGAGCATGCTTCTTAACGAGTCTCTTAAAGACTAAAATAACAACTTTTACATAAAAAGGAGGAGAGCTAGGGGAAAGAGATTCTTCCATAACAAGAAACCCATGCTATATGTGTCATAAAATGATGGATTCGGTAATTTTAAATAAAATAATATTATATTTGTGAGATTAGATGTGGATGATCTTAATTCAGGGTATCACATACAAGTTAACACAAAGAGATGTTGTTTATTCAAGAAATATCTCTCTAAGATACGGTAAATGAGAGTATGAGACCAGTGAAAAACTTACTAGTTGCCATCACACCACTAAATTATTAAGTGGGGATCGTCCTTGTATATTGATCGCTATGAATTTGTTCTAATACGAGTGCTCACAGGTTTGTGCTGTTTGATAGTACCTAGGAACGATAGACATTCTTCCTCACTTGTGATGGAACTCTGTAATTTTGATTCCTACCCCGTAGATCGATTTCTTGTCTTTCAGAATGTTATGATTGATTAAAGTGGGCTCTTCTTGAGCCATAGCTCCATGAGAATAGCTATGCTTAGCTTAAGGCTCTCTGCATTGTTTTGTTACTCCTGCAATAATATAGTTCCAACTTGAAAGGCAGGAACAGGTTCAACTCTGTTATAAAAATGAAGAAAACTAAATCACTCTGGTGGCTTATATAGCCTTGCTCTTTTATGTGATGGAATCAATATTTTGTTTAGGGGGTGTCGAATTTTGTTTCGTTTCCTGTGGACTCGAGTTTGGTGTGGTTGTTAAGAACTAAACAATTTTTTTAACTTAAAACATAAACAATATTAGCATTTATATGTATTATGTTTTTCTTAAGAGATATAGACATTATATTATAATGACAATCGTTTTTGAACACCGATACATATCAAATGAACACCCCTTTACGGATAACTACTCCATGATGCAGTTCTCCCCGCAACACAGATCCACCACGAACGGTCTTACATGTACCACACCTATGATGGACAGCTCTCCGCCATGCACGAGACCACAATGAATGGTTCTACCTGCATCACCTCTGGACCTTTGTAAACCTGTGTATCTTTTAATCTGCAGAAACTGTATTTTCTGGGAGTCGAACCCCAAAGCTGGTGTAGAAACCTTTAAACCCTTAACCAATAGGCTAAGGGGCTTCCGCTAATGACAATCGTTTTGGAAACAAAATTTTAATACTTGAACTATTTAATTAGACCTCAACCATGACTACAAAACAAACACTTAACCAGTTATAAACTTTGCCTTAAAGAAAGTATAATAGCATTAAACAAATTATCCACGCTCCCACTCCTCAATCATCAGCTGTTGTACCTTTCCGTTGGACTCCGCCACCCACTCTAAATACTCTCTAGTTTCAGCTTCATTCACTTTATCCGACTCTTTGTGTGTCATGCGACAAATAGGGCTACCAGATTTCTTCTTTACATCCTTATTCGGTTTATGTGGTTTCACTTTTCCTTCTCCTTAATCAAGGCCCTTTCTAGGTTTCGGATCTCCTCTTTGAAGATGTAGCAGATTCGAGTTAGGAGTTGTGCTAGCACGAAGCTGAGCTGGAGTGGAGCTGACGTGGATAAGTGAAGATGTAGTTGTCTGAACCACGTGAGGAAACTTCTGGAAGATTATAGAAAAAAGTATATGCTTGGAGAGTAGTTGTGGATTGAGGAGATCTATCCTTATCCCTTGGAGGAAAACAAGGAAGGGATAAGTGAAAACTGAGAAACAAATTCTGGAAGATTCTAGAAGTAGAAGGTGGAAACTTGATGACTTGAAGTTGTAGCTGAGCTGGATGATTCTAGAAGACTCTAGAAGATACTTGAAGATACTGGATAGGCTCGTGGAGCATTTCAGCTAAAGAAAAGTTCTGTTTATTTCTTTGAGAAAAAGAAGGAAGAGATAAGTACAAAAGTGAAATATATGAGATTATCTGTTTGGTGGAGATTCTATCAGTTATTGGGTAGATCTTGTAGGATATTTCGTGATCTGTCTTGTATAAATGGATGATCACTTCCTTGTATAGAATATACGCTTGTAAAATAAAAAGGAGTGAGACAGTAACTTTGAGAGAAACAGAGAGTTTACTTTTCTTGAGTGATCATGTGTGAGATCCAGTGAACGTGTGAGATTAGAGATTAGATTTCTTGTAAGAAGTCGTTTTTAGATGAAACCTGTAAGTACATCTAAAGAAAT
This sequence comes from Aurinia saxatilis, assembly GCA_900406295.1. Lineage (NCBI taxonomy): Eukaryota > Viridiplantae > Streptophyta > Magnoliopsida > Brassicales > Brassicaceae > Aurinia > Aurinia saxatilis. The sequence goes on from OVAP01003097.1 coordinate 3,031, forward strand.
ATTTGTAGAGAAAATCTGTGTCACTCCTTGAGTTAGTTGTGTGCTACCCACTTCACTCTTGCTTTATTAGTTGAGAGTTTGAGTGTTGAATCCATGGAACCATCGGTGGTGCTTGAGTTTTCAAGTGTTGAATCCATGATAATAAACTGTCGCTTACATGCTCCTGAAATTAGGGTTTATAAAATTGAAGCTTCTAGAATAGAAAAAGAACAAATTCAAGGAATTCTGACGCGCGTGTGAGCACACACCCCCTCTTTCTTCTTCTCTTAAGCGAGTAGGTCACCTCCTCCGATTACACTAGGCGGATCTCCTTGATTCTGTCACCCCGTTGCGGTTCCGTTGAACCCACCTCCTCTCCTCTCTCCAGCTATACTCGCGTCGACTCTCTCATGGCTTCTCCCAATTCTCACGAACCTGTGATTGAAGATGTTGTCCCTGTTACGGAGACTACGATCCCACCGATCTCGGTTCTGGAGGACTATGGTGAGTCGCGTGAAGCCATCTAGACATCTCTCCCTCGTGCTTCTCTCCCTCGTGCTTCTGTTTCTCCCACCTTCATGTCGAGCCCCCCAATAGAGCCCGACCCAACTCTTTCGCATCACAACCGCTCCCTCTCAAAGAAGATACAACGCCTGCAGCTCCTTCTTGGTCTGCGGTAGTTCAAATCGCCTCTTCCTCTACTTTGCAAACTGGAAAATCAAAGCAGCGAGGGAACTTAGATGAAGTTACTTACTTCGTTCCAGAACAATCTGTATCATTCCATGTACCACAAGGAGCTTGAAAAAAAAGACTACCTATTTCAGAACATCGACAAGATGATGCTTCCTCAACTGATTGGCCTTCTCTAGCTGCTGTAAATCAACCAACTCGTAAACGTCAACAACAAGAAGCCACGACAAAGTCACAATGTGCTGCAAAAATCATCATCCCATTCATCTCGGCGGCCAAAGAAGAGGCTTTGAGAGCTCAATCCAAAGACTATCCATGGGCAGCAAAGATGGATCCCGCACTGCGTAATCTACAGAGAGTCACAATCCAGAGTACATGGAGGATGGTACCCCCAAGGTAAAAATTCCTAGACATGTTCTTTTAGAAGGTTTAGAGAACCAAAAGGAGTTTGTGGTAGGTCAGTTTTATCGCTGCAATGCTCCTTCATGAGGTCTTATTCATGCAGATCTATGATTTGGGGTAAAAGATGTCGAATTTATACGCGCAAAGTTGGAGAATCCTCTTATCTCTTCCACATCCCGGATGAGCAGACTCGTAAGTGGATTATCCAGAGAGGATTGTGGCATGTTGATGATTGTTTGATGTTTGTATCAGCTTGGACCCCTGCAGCAAACATTAGCTTACCTGAGATTCCAACGGTGCCAGTTTGGTTAACACTTAAGAATATCCCATACCAACTTTACTCTAAAAAGGGTATAAACTGGATTGCTTCAGGTTTAGGAGAACCTATGCTTTCTAGCAAACCTTATCTTGATCCTCCGCAAATGGGAGAAGCAAAGATATTGGTAGAAGTAAAGCTCGACAAACCCTTTGCTCAGAAAGTAGCCTTAGAGGATGAAAGTGGAGCAATAGTTGATGTGATATACTCTTGGCTGCCAACTAAATGTAGTGGTTGGGGACATTTGAGGCACAAAGTAAGTCGTTGGCTAGGCCAGCGAGACGAGCATGTTAAATCAGTCGCTGCTTCATCTGAAACAAGACGTTTAAATGAGGATAATACAGCAAAGACCGCGACCATTGTTACGAAATCTGCCCATTCAAACACTACCTTAGTTCTTGCTTCAAGCATTGAGGTACCTTCTATCCTTCTTGATGCAAATGATGATCCAAATTCTATTGATTCAACTACTGTTACAGCTTCTGGTGATCTCATCTTCCTCGCTACAATCTCAATTCTTGAAAATATGACAGTGTCTCCTACCTTTATCACCATTAATGAAAATATTGAGTCTTCTACTTTGGAGACTGCCCAAATTTTACCGGCCACTAATACTACTACTGATATTGAAAACTCTACTATCAAAGGGGAAAGTAGTAAACTAGCTCAGCTCGATTTAGTTTCTAACAAGTTTGCTTTGTTGGTCTCTCGGGAAGAAGATTGTTCATTGGATTCATAAACGGATTTGTTGGAGTTTATGACACCTTCAGGGAAATGAGTACTTCGAGATAGACCTGTTAAATCATCAGAAAAGGCTAAGGAAATGCTCTCGCAATGTGGTGGACGTGGAAACCGAGGACGTGGATCGAGGTGGAAACGGTTAAAGATTAGTAAAACTCGATCGAAGCGAAAGATGATTGTTTGATTTAACTACGTTTCCTAAAAATTTCTCTACTTAAAACTTCTTTTGTTAAACTGTATGACTTTGTCAGGGCATGTAACGATTACATCTATATATATATTTAAAAAAGAAAAAAAAAAGAACAAAGCTTGAGCTCCTCTCTTCATATTAGATTTGTTGTCTTCTGCCAACTCCTCCCTCTCCTTTGCCTCCCTTTTTAAAGCTTGACTGGAGGAGCTGGTCTACAGAGTATGGGATAATTTTTGCCCTTTTTAAATCCACACCACACCTTAGCTTGATACTGCACAAGTGGTTTATCAGGTTTCTCCTTCGCCAAGAATGAGATGTAGTATTTTGATACAACTCCTGTGATATAGGTACTCAAAACTTGAGCAAACTCGACCTTGAAACCGTTTTTAGGCTGTTCTTTCCATTGTATTTGTTGAGGCAGAGGCAAGCCATCTCCTGAAAGTACTCTCTGAAAGTCTGGCCGAAACCTGCGCTTGCTTCCAAATCTTCAACAAATCTGAATCTTGAGTAGTCGTACATTGACCCAAGCTCCGGTTCCACAAAGAAACCCTTGTTCTCGGTGAAATGGCGTGCGAAGCGGCACCATTTCTCTTTAACATCTTCATCGGAGTATTCGTTTGCCTCTTTCTCAAAATCGTATTCGTGCTCATCGTAACTATCCACGCCCCACTCCGGATACTTCTACCCCTTAGGCCTTAAGACCAGTTCACCATCCTCATCAGGTCCAAAGTATTAATATTTATCACTCTCATCGCTCTCCTCCGCCGGGTCGGACTCTTCCTCCGCCGGGTCGGAATCGGCCTTACACTTTGCCAGGGAAGTTGTGGCGACTGCCGGAGATTCCTCCATTGCTTCTATTACCTCCATCAACTTGCTCCACTCTCTTTCTTTTGTTGTTCAACATTCCATCGTTTCTCAATTAGTATAAAACCCTAGACGAAAAAAGGGAAAGAATACTTGTGGATGTAGAGGCTAAAGATAAGATGCAAAGAATGCTTGTGGGACGTTTTTATATATAGGGAAGGGAATGGAACGTCTAGGCCAAGGTTTTTCCTTTTTTTAACATGGTCGGTTCTGATTTTCCTTTTTTTTCTTCGAAATGTCGGTTCTGATTTTTTAAAATCTTTTTTAGTCTCCTTATATTGAAACGAATTTGGAAAAAATTATGGAAACAATCAACTAGTTGCATGTCTAGAGGAATAAAATATGGTGGAATATGCTATTACTCTAGAAGTTTACCAGTTGCAAAAAAATTTAGTGGAATAAAATTCTACTTATTACTCTGGAAAAAACTGAATTTGTTCACAAATTTTTCAAAAACTATTCCTCTATATTTTTGGAGAGTAATGAGTGGAATAAAATTTTTCCTCTACCTTTCCTATTCCACTCAATGTTTTTCCGCTAGTGTTTTTTTTTTTTGTGCAACCAGTTGCACCCTTAATGACAAAAAAAGTAAAAGGAGGAACCAACTGTGGGGGTCGGATTCCACCCCGTCAAGATTTATACTTAAGAAATAATCTCGAAGTATTTTCCTAGCTGATGAGCAATGTTCATCAGCCTGGCTGAAAATACTAACACTCGGAATTTGCCTAGCTGGATTTCTGCTTAGCTGAAATCTTGCCTAGCTGAAAATACTTGTTCATATTTACCTAGCTGGATTTCTGCCTAGCTAAAATCCATCGCAATCAGAACTTGTCTAGCTGGATTTCTGCCTAGCTGAAATCCTACTTAGCTGAGAATGCTAATGCAAGAAAATGCCCAGCTGGGTTTTTGCCTAGCTGAAAATCCAGCTCGTCAACATTTCCTAGCTGAAATCATGCCTAGATTGGACGACTAGCTGAAGTGAATGGCGATACTTACAACCAAACGACTAAAAGTTGGCGAGAAGCGTGAGATCTGACCCGGGCTCGAGACCCGACCCGAGCCGAGATGGAGACGGTTGGTCCGACCCGGACTACGACGCGACCCGACCTAGACCTTCGGCACCAGGTGGGTCGACCTGGACCTTCGACCTGGACCTTCGACACCTGGTGGGCCGACCTGAAGCCCTCCTCGCAATGTGGGCCGAGCTGAATCTTGCGATGGGCCGAGCTGAGCTTCCGTCGACGCACTTCGGGTCGAGCCGACCTACTCTTCTCGTCGATGGGCCGAGCCGGATCTCGTGTCACGGGCCGAGCCGACCTGTTCTCACCGCACAATGGGCCAAGCTTGCGACAATTAACCTAATAGTATGGCACCAAACAAGATAAACATGAATCATGAGCGGATCTAGGAGATAAGGAAGGAAATTGAAGGTAAATGCAAATTTCCTTTATTCTCGTGCAGCTAGGTTTTTGTTGTAATCTTTATATAAAGAGAGTTTAGTCGTTCATTTCGGAGGACCTATCTTTTTCCACGCAAGAGAACACTGAGACTTTCTCTGCCGATCTTTTGTACTTCAGCAATAAAACATAAACGTTAGAACATTTCCTCGTATCCGATTATTCATTTCCATAGAGAGTTACGATCCCTAAAAGTTACTTTATAAGTTTTGGTTGTGAGAATTTCAGCTCTCACACCAACTATTCATTAGTCTGAATCTACCAAAATATAAATAAAATTGAGTGAATATTGGGTAACATAAGCTTCTACATTCAAATTATTAAGGGGTGTGGTTTTTATAACGTTCTTCTGAAAGAAACTACATAGATGAGGATGAACGATGTTTTAAACTTATTGACAAAAAAAAAAAAAAAACTATGTTTAAAACTTAAAACATAAACAAAAGAACCATGTGGATTACTACACTCCCAAGGATCTACTTCATATTACACATAGATCACATATTCTAATCACACAAGACTCACCAAACTACTACATTAGCCAGTGCATAACCCTGTGGGATTATTAATCTAATATCTTAAATACGAAGTGCGGATAGGATTATCTCGCTTCTCAGAGCTCGACGTGCCTACATGGCACAAAAAGAGGGTAAAAAACCCTAGGTACCCTTAATGAATTAAACAAATTTACGATTTGCTTTGAAAAAGCCATTAGGCGGTGACTGGGCAGAAACTTTAGGGAAAAAATCTTTGAGAATCTTCAGTTTATTTTGTGGATAATATTATCTCGCCTCTCATGCGATCAGGTTAACTATGGTTTTACCCTTCTAAATTGACACATAGATTGACATGTGTAATACTGATGTGGAATCGTAGAGCTAGAGCTTCTCGATGGGCTTTGTTATTAGGGGTTTTTGTTGTTGTTGTTGTTATCGTCTAGGTTAATGTTGTATATATATATAGTATCACATATCACATACCGTAATATTTTTGCCAGGGTTTGGTGCTATCGTTCTAATGTTTTTGTATGATTCTGTAGGTTAAGGTTTGGCTTAATGCATGAATCTAATATGTATGTTTCTCTCTTGTAGGTTTGATTTGGTTTGAAACTGACCACTTTCGATAAAGGTATGATTCCCTCTAGATTTTATCGTGTGCGTTCTTGGTTTTTATTGTAGTTGTTTTATGTTGTGAGTGGAATAATGTTTGGGAACTTTGTTTGTCTACATAAATTTTGGGGGATTCAGTAGGGCTTTATATTTTGGATTGTTAATTATGATTCCATAATCATGTCAGTTTTCATGAGGTATGTTCTTGCTGAATTATTAATTACGATGTTTTATATGTTTGTCTTTGGTATATTTAAGTATTTTAATGTAACTTGGATGTTTATATGTTTGTCTTTGGTATATTGATGTAATTAATGTAATTTGGTTTAACTAATACATATTTTTTGGAGGGGATCGTAGGGATTTTATGTTCTGGGTTTATTTGGGTAATGATTTCACAAGCTTATCGATTTCCGTGAGATATGTTTTTTTTATGAATTTTGTGGTGATCACAGCTATCAATATTTTGGATCGTATTGTTTTGAAAGCTTTAATATGTTGGGGTCTGGTTTGGTGCATGAATCTAATCTTATATGTTTCTCTCTTGCAGATTTTATGTGGTTTGAAACGGACTACCTTAGTGAAAGGTATGTCTATATTTTTGTTTTGTGTTCGATTCAAATTAATGTGTTCGTTGTATAATTTTATTTGTCATCGTGTATACATTAACTGTTATTATGTAATCTATCTGGTACTTTAGCTTTGCAGTATGTGAGTGTTCAGGTCTATCCTATGATTTTGCCTTTGGCTTTTTAAAATGTCGATGATCATATATTGGGTCTCAGTCTTTATTTAGGGTATTTGTGTTTACTATTTTGTTTATTGTTTCTTTTTATTTCACCTTGCTTTGTTTTTTGTAATCGGATTCTTCTGTTTATTTTTTAAGTTTAGGTCTTAAGGTACCTTGGTTTGGTGTTTTAATTATTTGGTTGTTCTTTAGTTTGTTTTCTTTGTTTTCAGATTAGCTTTGTTTGGTCATATTCTGTTCTTCCTAATTGCTTCCTCTGTTTTTGTTTTGTATCTAGGTCCTCATCTCTATATAAGCATGTCGAAGTGTTTTTGGTTCTGACACATGAAATTTGTGTTCTTTATCCTATTGTTGATCTGGTTTTGTTTTTTTTGTTGTGTGTGACCAGATATTTGTTTTCAAGTTCTCACCTAATTGAGGATTGTTCTTCATGACAAAGTCCAGACGAAAAAAATGTAATTTTCCCTCAATCAGTTTTTTTCTTTTATTTGCGCATTGTTTTTATTGGTTTTCCATCAAAAATTTTATTGTTTGTGTTGCTATTTTTTGTTCTTCCTTATAATAGAAGGGGCGGAAGCAAAGAAAAGCAAAAGAAGGTGAACATAATGGTTATGTTTGATCAAGTAACTTACACAAGCTTATGTCTAAAGATTATCACTTCCTTTTAATCTATCTTACCACGTATCCGAGGCAACACAAGAGTTCTTTCTTTCTTTATGTTTACACCTTTTCTATAATTGTTTATAATATAATTCCATTCTCGGTCTTGATAAAAAGACACACCTATTTTTCTACTCTAAGCCAATCGTGGCAGGAGTTAGAACCCGCACCATTTTTATAACCTTGAAGAGCTGGAGAAGGGGTGCGTGCTTCTCTAAGGTTTCAATTTCAGATTGTTTGTCTAATAATGTATCAGATGAATAAAAGCATGGCAATAGAAGATCTAGCTGCGATTCATCCCAAGCATCTCTCATCCAACAAACACCAAAGCCTGAGGATAAGTATGACCTAGATAGGCAAGAGTGTTTTGCCTTTTGGCAAGGAAAAAAAAACACAGGGACTGGATGATCAGGATAGAACTAATGGAGTCAGATATTTGTGAGTGGTGGATGCAATGGTAAGAACCAAGAACGTGTTTTTGAAGGTTGATGTTTATTATTTGATAAGTAAAAGAGTTTAATGGTTACTTTGTATCATATTATTTTCAGGTATCTTGAGGTTTCTTCCAAGGATTATTACTGTAATGATCACGTGCTTTTTATTCTACAATAGAAATTATTATTTATTACAAAGTATATAGAGGTTTTACTTCGTTGCTTTGAATCAATCTGACAAAGTGCTCTTTAGATCATCTGGCAATGAAGTTATAAACCGAGATTTTTTTTTTTTTTTTTTTTTTTTTCCCA
>OVAP01003098.1:0-17508 GCA_900406295.1 Aurinia saxatilis
CAGACAAGGTGATCCAATTTCTCCTTATTTATATCTTCTCTGCACAGAAGGTCTATCTGCCCTACTATATGATGGGGTAGCAAAGGGTAGCATTCATGGCTTTAAAGCTAGTAGAAACGGTCCCACTATATCTCATTTGCTATTTGCGGATGACTCCCTACTTTTTTGCAAAGCAAACCCCGCTGAGTGCCACAACATCCTAAACATTTTACAAAATTATGAGAAAGCATCAGGACAAAGAATTAATTTTCAAAAATCAGTACTGAATTTTGGTAAGGGTATCAAGGATGAAACCAAAATTCTACTAAGTGAGCTGATGGGGATAAATCAAGTCAGAAGCTTTGGAAAATACCTAGGACTACCAGAGTTTGTGGGAACCAGGAAAATAGAAACCTTCTCTTACTTAAGCCAAAGAGTAGACCATAAGGTACAGAGTTGGTATTCTAATTTATTGTCATCTGCAGGCAAAGAAGTTATGCTGAAATCGGTGGCAGCTGCAATCCCTGTCTACAGCATGTCATGTTTCCTACTGCCTCAGAAAATTCTNCGCATCAATGAGAAAATTCTATTGGACCTCAAACAAAGACAGACAAGGCATTCACTGGATAAACTGGAGGAAACTCACCAATGCAAAACAATATGGAGGATTAGGCTTCAGGGAGCTCAAAGATTTCAATGTCGCAATGCTGGCCAAACAAAGTTGGAGATTACTGACCTCACCAGGCTCCTTATTGGAACGGGTATTTAAAGCTAAATATTATCCAAAAAGGAATCTTCTTGATGCCGACAAACCTAAGAGGTGCAGCCACGCCTGGAAAAGCATTCTACAAGGTAACAAGCTCCTTAAACATGGTACTAAATGGACAGTTGGAGATGGGAAACAAATTAATGTATGGCAAGACAGTTGGCTACCAACACAGCCATCACGACCACCGATAAGAAACAGCCAACATATTCCATATGATCTCAAAGTTAGTGATTTGTTTATCCCAGGTACACATGCTTGGAATGAAGAAAAGCTTGATGAACTAACAACGCAAGAAGATAAATCTTTGATCACCTCCATCAGACCATCCATCACAGGTAAACCAGATACCTTAACCTGGACACATACAAAAGATGGCAACTATATGGTGAAATCAGGCTATCATTTAAGCCATCAGCTGTCAGCAGAAAGAATGAATGTGCCCACTAATTCCAACATTACTGAAATAATCATATCAAAGAGTATCTGGAAATGGTCATTACCACCAAAGATAAAACACTTTTGGTGGAAGTGTAATAACAATGCTTTACCTGTTTCAGCAAACCTTGCACGAAGAAATCTCAAGATCAGCACAGACTGTGTACATTGTGGAGATGCAGTTGAAACAATAAACCATATGCTCTTTCAATGTCGATTCTCTAGAGAGATCTGGGAGCTATCTACATCCACCAAAATAAGAGGTGATATTCTACTTCAAAACTCACTTCATGATAATTTGATTTATACTCTAGATACAATGAAATCCCTGAAGGATAAAGGAAACTTACTTCCATGGGTGGGTTGGAGAATCTGGAAATGCAGAAATAAATTGCTATTCCAAAGCAATAAATGGCCCATTCCCTTAGTACTGTAAAAAATTAAACAAGATCATGATATTTGGGTAGAATCACAATTGATGGAATCTAAGGAAAGAGATCACATAAAAAGTTTATATAACACTACCCAGATGCAAAATGAGCTGGATACGGAGCCTACAAATATAAATGAAATCCTGCTCAAAGATGCAGATTATTTTTGTTTCACTGACGCCTCGTGGGTTTCAGAGCAGGCCAATGCTGGAATTGGATGGGTCCTATGCAAAAGAAACAGACAAACAATTCTTACATGTGCTTCATCCATTCCATCTACAAAAACCCCATTAGAAGCGGAAATGGAGGCTTTAAAACTAGCAATCCTTGACCCCAAGAAGCTGAACTTTGACAGAGTGATGTTCTGTGGAGATTCCAGGGAGCTATATCACCCACTTCAGCAGAAGAAAGGATTAGCTAGCCCGAACACAAAGTTCCAGCCAGTAACTTCAATGCCCTTGGAGGACATAAAATGCTTGGCAAACTCAATGAAAGTCTTCTCATTTCTCAAGATTCCCAGAAAACTGAATCACATTGCAGATAACATTGCCAAGTCCGCACGAAGTAATCATTCCTCCTATGTAATCAAATGGAACTATCCTTAACTCTGTATTTGAACAATGTAATAACTTCTGATCATTTTGGAAATGGAAATGAAAGTTGACAAAAAACAAAAACAAAAAAAAAAAAATTAATATTTAAAGAAATAATATTAATTATTAAAAAAATTATGGGTGCCAGTGCATTCATTTACCTTAGATCCGCCCCTGTGTATATGTAATAATTTTTAGTAGAAGAACGTGCGTGAGTATTGTCTTTATCCCCCAGAGTGGTTGTGATTTCTGATTAGACGTTCAAATTAGAATATTGAGATTTTGTTGGATTAGTTATGATACGTAACTTTATGTATATTTTTTTCCATTTTTAGTAATATAACTTTTGCAATTATTAAAAAAAAGAAACTTTTGCAATTATTTCATGTACGGTTACTACTGTTAGGGTAGTTTGGTTTCAAACTAAGTAATATTTTTGTGTTCCTACTCAATTTCATGTACGAATATCCGGAACAAAAAGAAAGATAATTTTCTCAAACCGGATTTAGCAAAAAATCTGCATAATACTTTAAATTATAGTCTTCGAAGTAAACATGATTTTTTTTTTTTTTTAAAGAGAGAATATATAAGTGATGTCATAGAAAATCTACTGATAAAAGTTTAAGGTATAGTGATATAAGACTATCCACGATAGTGATAAACAACCAATCATACTTTATTTTATTTTTTGTTCTCGCGATCTCTGAACAGAGATGCATTTTCCCCAAATTCTCAGAGATTAGTTAGACTAGAGGGGAAGAGAATGAATAAAGAGGAGTCCAAAATAACCTCGATCCCGTCGACAACCTCAAAACCCAAACTCCAATCCAAATTAGAGTCGATGAATTTCCTCAAACTAATCCAAATCTACTACTAATAAAAGTTCAAGGCATAGTGATCTCAGGCTATGGTGACTTTGTAAAACCTGAGAGTTTCTGAAATTTTAACTGTGATAACTTTGGGGATGTAAGTCGTAATAAAATATACTTCTTTCTTTGGTTATCGTTTTAAAAGACTATTTTCTGTATAAATAGTTGTAATACATTTTTTGCTGCCTTTGCAAGGACAACATTTAAGGGTGACAGTCACAAGAGTTTGCATCACTTCTGGTAATTTACAACTCAGATGTCTTTTCTTTGTCATTACTAATGACCATATTTACACACATAAGATAAGTGTGTGACTGCCCTTCATCTTTTTGTAGGGAAACGGTTGCTTATATTGCAAATACATTAGTTTTTATACTTAGGTACGAAGTGTTTCGCAAAATTCAAACCAGAAAGTTGTTGTGTTATTTTACACAATAAAAACACCCAAAGTTAGTCTTCTGTGACCGAAGCAGTGTTCATGCTGACACCATGTCTCCGGGTGCAAAAAACTCAGGGATTTTTGCTCTGGAGAATATGCTTGCGACCCCTTCAAACACTTTTGTCTGAAGCAGAGGAACGCGAGCGTGTATTTGGTGGAAGAGGAAGGTGGAACCAAGTTCGAACACTAGGTGATGCAATGAGTATCATGAACCATGTGTTCAATTTGGCATCAACTGCGAGGTCAAATCATTTTCAACTTTTTGCTAATAGGTTGCTTCTTTAAAGATCATCTTTAACTCATCCAATATTCTTCTTTGCATCTATTGTTTGATTTTAAAGGTGTCTAGCCCGAGATAGAGAAGTGTACTGCAGAGAAAAGGATGTCCTTATCAGAGACATGGGTTGGAAAAGCAGGAAACCCGAAGCTTGGTATTTCTCTCGAAACTGAATTTCTCATTGCCTTCATGAATCATATCAGTATTCTTAAGTCAAAGGTTAAGTCTAAGCTTAAATGATTATTTATGTTTCAAAAAACTTAAGTGTTTTTTTGCTCGTTTCTGTACCTTTCTATTAAAAATTGTTTTTGTATCTTTGTGTCTCTGTGTCGAGCATTGCTTTTGTGTAGATTTGGTATGTAACTGATGAACATCTGGTTCTGTCTTCGGATTTAGGGGATTTAGACTAATACAATTGTCAAGCATTCCGTTCGTGTAGATCTTTTGTTCTATCTTCGGATTTAGGTTCTTAAAACATTTTTGTTCTGTTGCTTTCAGAGATGCATAGATATTGGTTTTTTGTTTACGGATTGCTATGTGTTTTGTTGTTTGCAAAAATGATGCCACCGATTGCGATTGTTACCAAGAATTATGTGGAGAAACAAACTTCACTCCCTCTGCTCAGTGAGAGGATACTTTCGCCCATGACTCATAGATCAGTTGCTACACCCATGGCATGATCTCGAGATTGGTAAGCTATATACGTAAAGGTTTCTTATTTTATTCTTTTTCCGGTTTCACATTGTTTCTTAGTATTAACTCTATACATTTTTCTTCTTATTTGTTTTGGTTTATAGGTCCTGAAGCTCTAATAATCAATTGTGTGAGTATTTTGCAAAATGTTCTCAGGATTGATAAATTTTGTTATTAGATTGTCACAAAACTTATTCGAAGATGCTGTCTTGTTCATATATTTAATTTAGTGAATATTCGGACGCACACCGGCTGTTTATACTGACACCTGGATTGAGTCTATTGTAGGATACAAATGATGTCCACTGACTGATTAGGAAACAAGTTTATGTGTTTGATATTCAAGATATCTCTGTGGGAATCATTAACAAAGCAGAAGGGGATATTTGTTATTTACAGGTTGTTGAGATTGGAAAACAGAGTAAGGTGAAGTATGAGCTTGACAAAACTACTGGTCTCATTAAGGTAACTTTGATGCAATAATTTTCTTTGTTGTCCCTTTTACTGTAAAAGTCAGATACTATAGTCTATATGTTATTCATATTCTCAGGTCGATCATGTTATGTACTCCTCTGTGGTATACCGACACAACTATGGGTTAGTGAGTGTGAGGCTTATAAAGGTGTTTCAGCATATTGTTTAGAGTGTGCATTTTCTAGGATTTGGTTAGGAATTTAAAGTCTCTCATTAATCATGTCTCCCTGTTTTGGGCATTTAGAGTCTCTTATTAATACATGTCATGTGAATTTGGTCTACAGGAACCTGTGATCCCACGATGCTTTCTTCGTGCCACAGCTATAGGTCTGATGCCAATGATTGATCAGGTTAAAGAAATTAACATCCTTGAATGTAAATGTCGTATTATGCCTTTTTGAAGCGAAAGAGATTAAAATTATGTGTTCTTTTTGTGTGAAAAGGGTGAGAAATGCTGATGATCCAGAGTACCGTCATTACAATGACATCAGTGAGCTTCCACCTCATCGTATGGCTGAGATCCGCCGTTTCTTTGAAGACTGTGAGTTTTGTTTCTTAACCTTCTTTCATCATTTGTTTGGCACCTGATGATATGAGAAATGTCCATCCTGTAACTCATGCTTGTGAATTGATACTAAATTGAAAACAGAATTGTCCATCCCGTGACTCAAGCTTATGAAATCTCCTTGCAGATGAGAGAAATGAGAACAGGGAAGTAGCCGTTAATGACTTTCTTTCAGCTACCGCTGCCTACGAGGCAGTTCAGCATTCCATGTAAGCCTTCTGCAAGGACTTTTAATTAAGGTTATGATTATACTACAAGAGAATGTATTAGGTTGCCTAAACTCTTTTGCGTCATGTAGGGATCTATATGTGAACTGTCTTGGAGACTGTGAGACGTCGATTTTTTTCCACCACCCAAGGCTGTGGCAAGCCTTTTTGTATAGTGAGTACAATTCATAACATAAAGTACAATGGAACAATACAAGGCACTAACTGTGCCCGTATTGTTCCAAAATCGGCTGTCAAATTCTTCAGCTACGAGCAAGCTCCCAAGTAAGATGCCTAGATTTTTTTTTACTGTATTCTTCATTTTTCAAAATGCGCGATATTAGATTAAAATTGCTCAAAGTTTTGTTCAGTTAAATTTATAGCTGAGACTGTTTTTACACTTTGGTTTAATTTTCTACACTTTCTCTCTTTGATCTTTGTTTTTCTCAGCGTTAATGTGTACTTTTTGTTTGGCGATATGTAAACAGTAGATAATACAAAATTTAATGTGTAGTTTTTGTTTAATGGAAGTATTGAAGATACATTGCCCTGTCATTTTGAAGAAGGAATCACGTATGTCAAAACCTCAAGCTCTCACAAAAACAGATATACCAAGTACATGGAAAGCAATGGAAGCTCTCCATCACTCTTGGAAAGCTCAGGCAATAGGTGTGATCAATTTCTCGTCGAAGAAGCTTCAAGATCTTCTTAACGTGGCACAGATAGTCCCCGCTGTAACCAAGTGGTATGCCACCCGGTTTGGCAACACCAGTCTCTTCATAAACTATGCAAATCCAAAGGAGTTCACTTAACCGTGAGTATCGATTTTATACGGATCTGTGTTTGTTCTGTTGTAAAAAAGACTACCACATAAAATGTTATGGGGTTTAGTAATTGTCTTAGTTAGTACAGATTTTGGTTGATTATAGGATGTCATTCATTTTATCAACATACGACCCACGCGTAGCGTGGATTCTAACTCTAGTATCCTATAAAAGTTTTTTCGTGGATTCCAGAAATGATTGTTTGAATGAGTTTTTCTCCTTCTGAATTATATTGATACATAACTTAGTCCATCTTTGACTTTTGGGCTGCATGCAATGCTTCAAATTTTGCCATAACAGAAGGCCGGCTATATATGAATGATTATCTGGTGGATAACTGATTAGATTTATCATGCGGTTATTCCAAGAAGATATATATTTAGTTGTTATATATATATATATATATATATATATATATATATATATATATCTATATATCTATAAAAATAGAGAGAAAACCTACATTGTGTGTTTTATANTCCGTACATTGTATGTTGCATAATTGTTGAAAAAAAAAAAGATAACATTTAGAGTTTAGACGCTAAACATACAACTGTGACAATTGTTTTCTAAATTGTCTAAAATCTATAATAATAAATCATATATTTTATTATTTTTATTTTTTAAAATTTTATCTACTGTAGTATAAATTAGTATTATAGTACAAATTTTATTATATATAAGAACATGATATTTTATACATTATGCAATATGTACTTAATATCCTTTTAGAGAAATTTTAAGAAATGCCCTTTTTAATATGCCCTCTTTCAAAAATACCCCCATTTATCTTTTAAAAAGAATTTTTTTTTTTGATTTAGGGTTGATTTAAGATTTAATTTAGGCTTAAATCTTGTAGGGTTAGGGTTTAGTGCTTTACAAACTATTTGAGTTTATGTTTGAGCCCAAGATTCTAAACCCTACCACCTACAAAATATTTTAGAATATTTTAAAATATTTAAAATGGTAATTTAGATTGAATTTAGATTTAACTAATGTATTTTTTCAAAATAACGAAAAAGAAGGATATTTTAAAAATAATGCACCTCAAAAGGGGTATTTTGATATTTCCCCATCATTTTATCATGTAAATGTGTAAGCCATCCTAAATATATTAGAGAAATTTGCAACAGTGTCACCTTTCACCAACTAAATTAAAAGACTAACAAATTATTATTTTATTACAAATAAAATTAAGATAAAAGACTATAAAGTCAACCATTGTATTTGTAATATACCATAATACTTTATGTTGTTTTTATTTTAATTAGATTTTGTTTTTTTCTTCTTTAAAACATTGTACTATTATTCTCTTCTCATTTTCTTTTTCTCTCTCCTCCCAAAACATCTACACTTCTACCCCTTTCCATTTTTTCTTTATTTCTTTATTTTTTTCTTCAATTTGTCCTTCCATCTAATTTACTAGTCCATAATCTGTTTATCATTGCCCAATTTGTATTTTTTGTTACTACAACATTAAAACCCCTATTCTGGTCTTTGAATTGTTCAATTTCGTTTTTGTCTTGTTGATTAACTTAATAATCCCTTGGAAAGAAGTCTTTTTATGCGTTTTTTGTTTGTGTTTTTGTCAATTATCCTTTTTGTGTTTTGGGTATAATGTATCTAATAACTTGATGAACATATCCATATCTAAGAGTTTAAATTTTTTTTTATTATAATTCGTTTTTGAGAACTTCGTTTTATGGGAAGCCTCTTGGAATTTGTTCTAATGAAGGAATTGTGTCTTTGTTGTGTCAATTACATTTTGCTTTCCGGGTTTTTGTCATTTCGTTCTTTGTTTACTGTTATATGTATAGAGAGACAACTATTTACATTTCAATAGAAATCAATATATAGTCAATCTTTTTCCTGTGCCAGTTGCGGTTCAAGACTTAACGCTATTACTTCCCTGATGTTTATGGAGTTGGACGCTAGTTATTAGATAGACGTCTAATACATTTGTTGCTTATGTGTTCTGTTCTACAACTTGTCCACTAGGAATATCATTCAACTAGTTCTCTGATTTGACTAGTTGACTGTTTTTAGTATATAGTCTGCTTTAGCTAGTTACATGTTTTATTAGATAGACGTCTAATATATTTGTTGCTTGTGTGTTCTGTTCTACAGCTTGTCCACTAGGAATATCATTCAATTAGTTCTCTGATTTTGACTATTTGTCTGTTTTAAGTATATAATCTGCTTTAGCTAGTTACATGTTACATTAGATATACGTCTATATTATCATGCATGTCTCCCGGTGTAAGATACTATTCATCATGCATGACATCTATTTATGAACATAGTTATCTGTTCGTTTTTATAGATAGACAACTATTTACATTCAATACAAATTGATAGTCAACCTTTTTCATGTGCCAGTTGCGATTCATGACTTAACGCTATTACTTCCCTGATGTTTATGGAGTTGGACGCTAACTTGAGGATCACAATGAACTCTAAGATGTCAGAGCAACTTGTGTGTGAGACTTCGTATAATTAAGTATGCACATGATATAATTAGGGAGTTGTTTCCACCTTCGGCGCATTGATCTCTTGCAAGTTTTTTTGAAAATTCTTTACCAAACTTCTTATGTTTTAAAACTATTTATGATTGTGTTTAACTACTCGTATCTATTTGCCATCTTGACCTTGCATTCAACTTTCGATATGAAGATTCACCCCACAAAAATCTGATCTCATTCGTAAGCTACATCTTCAATAGCATTGTCTATTCCTGAAAAATAGTTAACTAACCATTTTATAATAGTCACGTCATAATAGCTACACCATAATAGATGATAAAAATCTATTATTATAAAAATAGACACACTATTATAGATGATAGTTAACTATTTTATGCCAACTATCTAGCAAGTTAGTCAACATCTCACAATAGACACATATCCCCTAACATAGACATTCATAGGATCTGATATCTAATTTCTAATCGCACATTTATTCTTCTCCATCGTTGTTTTCTATTCTATGTGAACTGATGGAAACTCAATTTGTCCCTACATCTCACAGATAACAATAAAACATAAAAATCAAATGTCATTATCGCTTGGACCATTATTTAGTAAAAACAAATTAAGGACAATTTCAAACAAAATACAAAGGGTATTTTTGTCCTCACATCCCCAACAATTCATCCACCTTTTGCTACTTTTCTAGATGCTGTCATTTAACAAATCCACTCAAATAGAATTTAATTATGGGTTTTTTATAGTAAACGCTAGATCGCCTAACAAAAGTATAAATGTTTATCCGCCTGAGCATAAAAATTATATTTTTGTCTACCTTCTTACACAACAAAATATTTTGTAAAATAATAAAAGTTTGATTAGGTAGTGATTGAGCTAATCAATCTGTTTTTGTTTCTACCAATAACTCAAATATTGTAATTATTTCCCAAAATGGCTTGTTTCACGTTATTGAATTACTACCAGAAACAGAATCACTCCCAACAAGGCCACAACGATCACACCATACACATCAGGACGTACAACAATACCAAATAAGAACATTCGCAAATTGCAAATGTTACACACAGTAAAAGAACAGATAGAAACATTACAAACATTATTATACTAGCAATTCAGGACATGACAGTTATACTCCACAATGGCTACACCGGCCTGGACATCAAGATCCTTCTTAGACGACCAAAAATAATTATGCTCTAAACTGATTGGGGGACTTAATCATTATGTTTATGTTATATCACAAAACAAAGAATGTGACCACTAGAAATTAAACCGAAACAAAAGAAACTGAACCAAACCAGAAAGCAGCCCTAACTGAAACAACTTAAATGAAGAAAAATCTTTCCGCCGTCGACACATAACACCGGCGGCTAACAACTTAATTTCTTCTAGTTCGGTTCAATTTCCTTCGGTCCGATTCAGTCTCCTTCGTTTTTTCTTGAAAACCAATTCTAATTCCCGATTCGGGTTCTTAATATACATACAAAGGAATGTGAACTAATCAATTGATGATGTCCAAACTCCAAATCATGGAATAGAGAGGCATTTGCGCTACTTAATTTGACACAGATGGTCTGTTACAAAGAAACGAAAAACACCAAGACATGCGACAAAACGAAACAACAACGTTCGTCGAACGCAAATTTTACCAATAAACATTACATGCATGTTTTGTTTGGAATTGGTTCTAAGAGTGTAAAATAGATATTATCGGTATACATGGTGCGGTAAGATAATTATTATCATTCATTATTTCATCATTTTTTAGATGGGGGACCTAGTGTTTTCCCACTTATCCCACCCATGAGAGCCTGGGCCTGGCTATAAAATACTACAATCTACAACATTACTGCATCAACTAGTCCATATATTTAACTGTGGTAAAGATATTAAGAGCATTATTATTGGTGATAAACTTAAACTCGTTCAAATCTCTCACAAATATACTATTCATATGGTTTAATTATATTGTTCATTTGACTCACAAGTCACAAGTCACAAGTCACAAATATATTGTTTACTTGGTATATTATTCGTATTCATCAAAAGAATTATAAATATTCACAAATCCAAGTTTGGATTTTCCATTCAGCCCTAGCTAGCGGATTAAATATGGCAGTGTAGTGTCCCTTTCTTCTTGTATTGCTTGGCAGTTGATCATTTCCCAAAATTGCTTGTTTCACGTTTTTCAACAATTTTATATATTTTTATTCATATATATCAAATTCAAACCATTACAATAAGACCGTGACCACCACAACGATCACACCATACACATCAGGACATACAACAATACCAAACAACAAGAACATTCGCAAAATGCAAATATTTGATAGAAACATTACAAACACAATCATATTAGTAATGCAACACATAACAGTTGTACTCAACAAAACTACTAGGTTTTATTTGATAGATGAAACGAAAAACAGCCCCACAACTACCACACAACAAAACCAAACAACATTCGTAGAAACGCAAATGTTAACAAAAAAAAACATTACATGCATGATTATATCAGTAATGCAATACGAAACAGTTGTACTCGACAGTGGCTATACCGGATTTGAAATCAGCTAACTTGGTACGAGCCTCGACATAACCTCTAGCAAACCGGAACATTCCACTTCCTCCAACGATCGGCATTTCCCTAACTTCCGAGAACACGGGGTTTCGACCGAGAATCGCGATCGTACTCCCATTGTACTTCCCGGTCGTGAAAGCGAAATTCATCACCATCAAGTAGCTAATATCTCCTTGGGCCGCTTCGGCGTAAATCCCTTGAGCCTGTCCCACCACGGTCGAATTACTCGGCTCATCTAGTGTTAGTGGATCATCCATCATGGTCATTAGTCCGAAGTAGGAGGAGTTCGAGACCTGTTGGTGAATCCTGGCAGCGCTAGGGTTTGGACCGGTTAGAGTGTCCTGCCAATAGAGACGGAGATGGGTGAGTATCTCCTTTTTGTGGAGGCCGAGGTGTTTTGGGTTCATGGTTCTTCCAAAAACTCCACCGTCTCCCGCGGAAGCTATGGTGGCGAGGAGGAGGATTTGTGCGGCGAGGATAAGGATGAGTTTTGTCATCATGTTATTTTGTTGTGTAGATGAAGGTTTGTGCTATACCGATACGTAAAGCGTGTGGGTATATATATATAGAAGAAGGAGCTAGTGTGTGAGTGATATTATACTTAGATTTTTTTTTTTAAGTAGAAAGCCAATATTGGTTTATTAGATTAGTTTGCTAGATTGTGGTTAAAGTGTGTTATAAGTTATGCAGTTAGATGATTTATTAGCACTTGTTAATTATAAGATGATTAAATCACAATATTGTGATTTTTTTGGATTGGTTCTAAGGATGTAATATGGAGATTAACCGTAGGGTGCAGTTAGCTAATTGTTATAATTTATTATTTAACTATTTGTAGTTTTTTTTTTTTTTGGTGCATATCACATTTATTACGTTTCGTATGTTTTCACTATGTAAACCGTATTGTATAATCATATCAATTTATTATGTATCTCTCTAACCGTTGTCACTATACAAAACCTAAACCATTAAGGCATTAACCATGCAATTGATGCAAACACACCACTATCACTATTCAAAGCCTAAAACATATAACCAATTGATGCACGTCACACTGTCATCAGGGTAGTTAATGATTCCACTAATTTTGAGTTAGTATATGTCTTTTCTTTCCTGTTGGTCATCAGAGTTAGTATCTTTCTTTTCTTTGTCTTTTTTTTTTCCCGGCAGTATGTGTATATTATACGGGTTTATTATGTTACTTCAGTAGAAATGTGTATACTTTGATGTGAATTTTCGAGAACATGTCTTATACATGTTTAGATATAAGCGCAGATGTGTGTCAAAATGTTGAAAAATATTGCTTCAAATATATATAAGTATGGTTCTCTGAATGAGAGGTAGGAATACCTTCTTTTACATTGTCTAACTATACTATCTAGATACTTTATTTTTGTTCTACCATTTCCAATAGAATCTCATATATGAATATGAAACTCTACCTGGTTATCTACAATAGCATTGCTCTTGAACTATATATAAAACACTACAATATATATAAATAACTATTGGATCAGTCAGTCGCATTAAAAATTGTTTTTTAAGATTTCTACTTGTTGATAAAAAAAAAGGGAGAGGAATAATTAGTTTTCACTTGTGGATGAAAATGAGCTTCGTCAATTAATGTTTATGGTTATTCTCGTGTATATAGCTGAATGTTGGGATATGTTATATGCATTGTCTTTACCCCCCTGGATACTTGCTATTACTGTTTAGACGTCACAATAACAATATTGAGATATTGTTGGATTGTTTTTGACGTAGTTGGTTTTAAATTAGGTATCCTTTTCTGTATTTGGCTACACCCTGCAGGTCTTTAAATACTTGCCATAACAAAAGGCACGTTTATAATGGGTTCATGATCGTTATTTGAAGAAGATATGTTTTTAATTGCTGTCTAACAGTATTGTAAGAAAATGTATTTTCAATACAAAATGGATATTAATGATTTTTTAAGTTTTTTTTTATATGACAAGTATCGTTTTGTATTTTCAATACAAATTTTAATATTAACTTTGTCATTTGCTCTTTACCCACAGTTTAATTCTTTTGAAATTAATCACTATCATTCATTTAATAAATCATTAAATATATGTATATTTGTGAAATCATAACTTTTCTTACTTTATATGAATATGTTTTTTTTATTTTTTGTCAACTTAATATGAATATGGTTAAAATGATATTTTTGTGAATAAAAGGGTATACATTTTTATAAACTTACCTGCAAAGGTCGATTTTTGTGAATAAAATGGTCTAGTTTGGTTTTAGTTGACTACTAGCAATCGAATATTTTTAATGGTTGACACGATGTATTTTGACGTTCACGTCCGTATTCTATGAAAAAAATCTGTGTTGAATGTTTTCGAACAATTTTTTTTTTCTTTTAATGTTTTCCAGAAATGTTCCTGACATCTTGTTTGTAAACCACAAAACACCTAACCACATGTGCTAAATGACTTTTGAAAAAGCTGAGGAAAAGTGGTGGACACTTTTTAAAATCAAATAATGCAGATGAAAAAGCTGCATTAGAGGACGATCAGAAAGAGGGTCCTGGATTTGGCGTAAACTATTGAAGTTTATAGACGTTACAAACACTTTTGTTCGTGTAGAAGTGGGAGATGGAAAGTCTACTTCATTCTGGTTTAATTAGTGGTCTCCATTGGGTCGATTATTTGAGTTAATAGGTCCTCAGGTTTCATAGACATGGGACTTGGATCTACCACATTTCTATTTGAGGCTTTCCACTCAAGGCGTTCTCGGCGTCATCGAATAGAAGACCTTTATCTCGATAGAAACTGCTTTAGCCACAGCCCGTCAAAAGGCCATTTCCTATGCTGATAGGCTGTTTTGGCGGCTAAAAGATGATGTGTTTAAACCGTCTTTCAACTCCTCAAAGACACAAATTTATAAGTCCTGCTGGAGTCCAGTTCACATGGTGGAAAGGAATATGGTTTGGTCATAACATACCAAAGTTTGCATTATGTAGTTGGCTTGCTATGAAAAACAGATTATCCATGGGGATAGAATGATGCAATGGAATTCTGCTGTTTCATCTGGATGTGTTCTCTGTGATACTAATCTCGAGACCATGTCTCACCTTTTCTTCTCTTGCTCTTACTCCAGCCGCGTTTGGGAGCAATTAGCAAAGAGAGTCATGACGACGAAGTTCTCTACAGATTGGATGGTAGTAGTGGAGGAGCTAACTTTGGGAGGACATAACTTTGGACATATATCTACCGACTTGTATTCCAAACTACAATTCATTCTCTCTAGTGTGAAAGAAATTGGCGTCGACATGGAAAAACACTACTAACTGAGCAAAGGTTTGTTAAACTGGTTGATAAGGTGATGCGGGACAGATTTAGTTCCTTACCGCTTATGGGAGATGCTTGGTACGAGGAAGGGCTTCAAGTCTGGTTTTCAATTAGAGAGTGGATAAGATGTTAAAACTGAAGTTCCTATTTCAAGTTCCTTATTTCGATTGTTTCTATAATTTATTAGACAAACATTTAGTTTGAATTACTTGTAAAACAGTTTTTTTCTGACATTTTTTCAAAAAAAGAAGAATAAGCCGTATTAGAGTTAAATAATGTTGGGCTTACAAGGCATATTTGAAAAAATCTTACAAAAGAAGACGAACTGCATGTTTGATAACATTATCCAATGTTAATTATATTTATTATACATGGGTATTTACTATTTAGCTTGAAAAATTTAGAAATTTTCAGTTCGTCCAATCTCAGTTGTATCGAGTTTTAAAATCTTATGTAAATGATTTTCAAAGTTTGTATTTATATTCACAAGTTTAATAATTAGAAACTGCAGATAAATAAATTATGACTTCTATTTAATTTCAATTCCTTCAATTCCCATATGGAATATTTCATACCTTTGTTTTGTATGACAGAAACGAAATAACAACTAATGGAGTCGTATTTTAATTTCATGGTTGTTTTTTTTCTGTCAAGGAAGTGATTTTATTGAAAGCAAAACCGGGATTAAACCAGGGGATACAAAGTTGGATTTGACTAAAGAGTCAGCTTCGGTATTTGCCGATCTCGAAACAAAAACAATAGACATTTGCTACAAATTGTACATGCATACAAACAAGATAAACGTTGAGTTGCTACAAATTATAGCCTCTTTCTATGTGATAATTAATGTATGATCTGCTTGATATATATGTATCTACATCGTAAAACAATTCTTAACAAAAATATTCAACATCTGTAATCTCTATCTTATGAAGATCAAACCAATCTCAGCTGTATTTGAACTGAGCATTATAGTGCTTTTTTTCTTTTTTTCTTTTTTTCTTTCTTTCTGTTTTCTACTCTCTCTCCAGATAAGGAACACAATGGGCTGATGATGTTCACTTAACCCCAAGACATTTTAATGAAGCCCACTATAACCATGGTCATCAGTTTTCTTAGATAGCTGTCCCATTTAGTGTCTTCTTAATGGGTCATGCTGGATCTCCATTTGGAAAAAAAGTTGTCTCTAGACACTAGCATTATATTTATTTTTTCACAAACTCAAATAATGTAATTTCAGGTGATGATTCTCAAAATCATTCAATACGGTATAGAAAAATTAAAGCCTTTTGTTAAATCTTTATTTGACCAAAATGGCATGTTGCATCATGCATGCATGCATGTGTAAATTAAATCAACCACTTCAAACTTTTTATTCATAGTCTCAAAGGTTAAATCAAACCACTACAACATAACCATGAGCTAGATACATTATTAAGTTCGAAAGACAAGGAACACTCCCACAAAGATCACACCACAACACATAACCAAACCAAACACAACAACATTCGGAGTGCAAATGTTTTACTTAAAGTAATGAAATGACAACAAACATGATTGCATCAGTAATGCAAGACATAGCAATTATACTCGACATTGGCTTTACCGGAGAAATTAGAGAACTCGGTCCGAGCCTCGACATAACCTCTAGCGAACCTGAACACTCCACTTCCTCCAACGATCGGCATTTCCCTAACCTCCGAGAGCACTAGGTCCCGACCAAGAATCGTGATCGTACTCCCATTATACTTCCCGGTCTTGAAGGCGAAATTCATCACCACCAAGTAGGCAATCTCTCCTTGGTCTGCTGCAGCATAGATCCCTTGGGCCTGGCCGACCACAGTCGAGTTCCTAGGCGCATCAGTTGTTAGTGCATCATCCATCATTGTCATCGATCCGAACAAGGTGGAGTTCAAGACCGGAGGGTTGATCCTGACAGCGCTAGGGTTTCGACCGGTTACGTAGTCGTGCCAATAGACTCGGATGTGAGTGAGTTTCTCCTTTTTGTGGAGGCCGAGGTGTTTTGGGTTCATGCTTCTTGCGAAGTCTCCACCGTCTCCGGCCGAAGCAGAGATGGCGAGGAGGGTGACTTGTGCGGCGAGAATAAGAATGAGCTTCTTCATGTTTTTTTTTGTTATTTGTGCTTGTGTATAAAGACTAACGAATGCATATATAAAGATATAGGAGCAGAGGACGTACATGTGATATTTGACAACAAATAATGTATATATCAAACGAAAAACCTAAAGAAGAATAAATGGGAAAACCGTCATTTAATTCCCCAAGTATTGTGATTGAGCGAATTTATTCCCGAACTATTGGCTGATCACATTAATTTCCGACGTTGTGTTTGACTGTTTAAATCAAAGCATGAAAAAGTCAATCTTTAATTTTAATAATAAAATATTAATATTCTAATAAAAATACTAATATTTTAATTAAAAATAATAACAAATTTTTAAAAATCCAAAAAAATCCGATTTTTTAAATAAAAATGCAAAAAAGTAAAAAAAAAGCTTAAAAGTTTCTAAAATTTACAAATTAATAATAACTGAGTTATTATAAAA
>OVAP01003099.1:1906-17506 GCA_900406295.1 Aurinia saxatilis
GCATATTCAGAGTTCAGACAAAAAATCGTAAAGAGTGTAAGAATCTCATTGAAACAAAATGCAAAAGACAGAGAGAAAGAGAAGAGGTTTAGAGGGAGAGAGCAAAGGTAGATCTCAGTTTCAAAATCCACGCCTTGGTCGCTCTTCAGCTACATTAACTCTGATTGCTCTACCCTCCATGTTCTGCAAATGCATAAAAGAGGAAGGATTGAATGTTAGAAATATTGATAGAGATATCATGTAAAACACCTTAGCAAAACCATATATGAGGAAGAAGAGGGTACCTGTCCATCAAGAGCAGCGATGGCGTCATTAACTTCAGACTCGCTAGACATTGTGACAAACCCAAAACCACGTGAACGACCTGTCTCACGGTCGTATACCACCCGAGCTTCCACAACTTTACCGTGCTCACTGAAAACTTGTTCAAGACGACCATTGTCCACATCCCATGGTAGGTTTCCAACATAGACTCTGAATGCAGGCTCATATACCCGAGGTTGACGTTCTGGACGTGCTCCTCTAGGAGCTGCCTTGTTTACCGTCAGAAGCCTTCCATTCAGATCCTGACAAAACATAAAAACACCACACACAGATGCTTGGTAATGTTCTCACAGACAGAATCACAATAGCCAAAATATGTCAGACACAAACAGTTCCATCACAGACAGAAATGTAACACAAACATTTCTGTATCAACCCGATAAAATGCCAAAGCTTACATATTCGATCGACCAAAAAAGCATAGAAAATTGTAAAAGATTGTAACATAAGAATTATAGATAAAAGGTGTTTTCTTGGTGAAGAGAGGCCACACAAGAGCCAAAATCAAAGGAAGAATATGCCACCACAAAAAGGCTAATACTTAAGACATGACTGAATTTGAAACATATAAACTTACATATCGGTTGAACTTGTCAACAGCTTTCTCAGCTTCTTCCACAGTACTCATTGTCACAAATCCAAACCCACGACTCTGGTCAGTTTCCCTATTGTATATAACCTGCAACCAGTAAAAACTACATAGAATGAACAACATTATCTCTTCAACAAAACAAAAGGGCATCATCAATGTACACACTCAGCATAATATTGCATCTTGTTCTCTGTGAACATCACAAGAATTCAATCCACACAGCTATTCTACTCTATTCAATGCAAATATAAAGATAAGGAATCATCACCTCGGCGATTTCAACAGTACCAGCTTGCTCAAAGAGCCCAGCCAAAGCTGTACTATCAACATCATAAGCCAAGTTTCCAACAAAAAGCTTAGCTTCTTCCGGTGGCTCCTGAACATCTCCAACTTCACCATCCAAAAAGCTGTCTTCTGAATCCAAACCCTCTTCCTTATCCTCAACAGCGATGTTACTCCCGTCCCCACTTTCCTCCTCCTGAGCCCAATCCGAAGTCTCAGCCACGAAGGAGACAAAGCGAGGCTTTTTAAGATGGGTTTTGGATTTGAGAGAGAGGGAAACGCAGGAGATAGAGAGAGGAAGGTTTATGCGTCCGGTGAGTAGGGAGAAACTGGAGGAGCAGTGAGGTTTGGAGGAATTGATTGTGGAGATTGAAGGGTGTGAGAAAATGGAAGAAGAATCTGCCATGGCTAAGGGCTTAAAGCTTGAGGTTACTATAGAAGAAGAAGCCATGAGTGGAAGGAGAGGAGCAAAAGAGAGAGGGGTTTTGAACGGTGAGGCGAGATAGGGATAAGGAGGGTCGAGACAGCAAGTGAAATGTTCCTTCTTACCAAAGTGAAACTACATAATATATACTACTGTATTTTCTTAATACGGTTCAACTAAACCGGTCGGAACCGAATTTAACTGAAACCAGAGAGTCTGATTAGAATGTGATATTGCAAAAAAGAGTTACGCCTGATGATCGTCTATAATCTTAGAGTGGTGATACTAATTCTCCGTTAGTCTTGGTTTTTTGGTCTCGACTTTAGTATCTCGGTTTCGATTGCTTGGTTTTTTGGTTTTGACCTTAGTATCTCTGTTTCGATTGCTTGTAGTTCGTACTATCCAGATGAATAAAAAGGAAAAATGAAAAAAAGATGAGACGGGAAGGAGAGGATTAGAGAATAGCCCCAATGCCAANGAATTTAACTGAAACCAGAGAGTCTGATTAGAATGTGATATTGCAAAAAAGAGTTACGCCAATCTTACATAGTATTTAGAAGCTGTTTTTTAGAGTGGTGATACTAATTCTCCGTTAGTCTTGTTTTTTTGGTCTCGACTTTAGTATCTCGGTTTCGATTGCTTGGTTTTTTGGTTTCGACCTTAGTATCTCTGTTTCGATTGCTTGTAGTTCGTACTATCCAGATGAATAAAAAAGAAAAAAGAAAAAAAGATGAGACGGGAAGGAGAGGATTAGAGAATAGCCCCAATGCCAAATTTATGTTGAATTTTCAGTAAAGAAAAACAACAGCTTAACATTGGTCCGGAAGAGAAACCAAAAACGTTTAAAGATTCTTGAGAAAAGATTAGGTAGCTCCCATTGCAGAATGCAAAACAACCACAAGGATGCTCAACTCAGAAACTTGTACAAATTCTATCTTATTAGCCTAGGTGACCATCTTCGGTTAGGGAAGTTACAAATGTAGATGAAACCCAGCCGTTCTTCTTCGCATGCTCCACGTAGTCATTGAACTTCTCCTTTGCGTTTGGGATGTCTAGAGCTAGATCTTCGAGCCCGTCTTTCACTCTGGTGAACCCTTTGGTCATCTGGTTTATGGTTATGAGCCCTTCACCAAAACTCTCCTGGAGAAGATCCAGCATCATCTTTTCTTTCTTCTTCTCCATGGCCATCACTAGTGCCTTCTTCACCACCTCGTGGTTGAAGAAAGGCATGCCTAGCTCACGGATGCATTTGCAAGCTTCTGATACAAGCCCTGAGCTTTCGTATTCCTCCAATAGATTGCATATTTTGTCCTTTGCATCTTCCACTGCCCAACCAGTCCCACCTCCCCAGCATCGTAGAAGCCTCTCTCCTGCGTGGCGAGCAAAGATAAGCGACCTAGCCATCTTCACGGTCTCTGTTCCGCTGGAGTTTGGTTGTAGTTTGCTACAGATCTCTTCGAGGTTAAAGGGTGCTAAAACATCATCGATCACAGCTCTAGCTAAGAACAGCGCAAGTTCGTTAGAAGCATCAAGAATGTCAAGAGCTGTATCTTCTGCAGACTCTAGGAGCATGACAAAACCTTCTGCAACATCTTCTGTGGTGAACATCTCAATGTGAAGGGAGGAGACGAGCACAGATGCCATTTCTTTCTCGCGATTCTTCCTGTCCAAAGCAAGTGTTATCAGCTTCTTCAGAAATATTGGGTTGTACTCAGGTGCTCCTAAATCCCCAAGACTACGTATGAGCTCAGGTATGTCATCGGAGTGGAAATACTCATGAATGATGGTCACAATCTCTTCCTTGAAACGCTTCAGTTTCTCACCCTCAATCTGCTGTTGCCCATTTTCACCAGAGGGGTGGCTAAAAGAAGCATCAAGCCAACCACCTGAGATAGCCTTCGGCACGATCATTTCAAATTTAGTCCTAGCCGAAGGAATGTCAAGAGCGAGATCATCAAGGCTTTCTCTTAACCTAGAAAACCCCTTAGCCATTTGACTAGAGTTTATCAGATTTTCTGAAGCTGCTTCCTTCAGCAGTTTTAGTACAAGTGGTTCTGCTGTGTGGATCTCCAGGGCAGTAACTAAGGCCCTCTTCACAACCTCGTGATGAAAGAAAGACACGCCCAACTCCCTAATGCAGCGACATGCCTCATAAGTTTCTCCAGTCTCAACATATTCCTTCAGGATGTCAGCAATTTTCTTCTTGATCTCCTCAACAGTGGTTCGAGTAGTTCCACCCCATCTTCTTTCAACAAGCTCAGCATGGTGTGCAGCTGATAGGTAGCTTTTCTCTGCAGTTTGGACAACCTGGCGACCTTTGGAAGATTCTGGAAGTGCCTTGGCCGCCCTGGGAAGAAAAGCTGGAGGAAGGATGTCATCCACAACGGCACGTGCAAGGAACAAAGCAAGGACATTAACAACATCAGGTATATCCACCACAAAGTCATCAGCTGACTCTAGCAGCAGGACAAACCCGTCTCTTATCTGGTTCGGGTCAATGACATCAGCATACAATGCAGAAAGTAAAACTGAGGCCATTTCCTTTTCTTTGTCATGTCTGTCCATGGCAACTGAGACAAGACGCTTGATGAAGTACGGATGATATTCACTAGAGCCAAGTTCAATGAGGTCAGATGCTGCCACGTCTACATCACCGGTGCTAAAGTATTCCTTAATGATGGATGCCACAGCTTTCTTGTAGTCATCTAACGGGTCTGAAACAGTTGCACCCACAAGCTCGAATGGTTCCTAATATAACAAGAAACACACAGAGAGCTGATGTTAATGACAACTAAAACCAACAGTAATGATATATCTTTTAACCGAAATGATTACTTTCACGTAGTAAAAAAAAGCA
Organism: Aurinia saxatilis; assembly: GCA_900406295.1. Classification (NCBI taxonomy): domain Eukaryota; kingdom Viridiplantae; phylum Streptophyta; class Magnoliopsida; order Brassicales; family Brassicaceae; genus Aurinia; species Aurinia saxatilis. The sequence goes on from OVAP01003099.1 coordinate 6,386, forward strand.
CATAGAGGTGTAGGAATTACCTCTCCAGAGTCATAGTTTGGATCATTCTCGTCAATTTGATAGTCACCATCAATGTCCATAAACTTTCCCCAACTTCCTTTCCCACCAACCCCATCTGAAACAAAATGGATCCACCAAATTAACTACTAGCTCAACATTTTAACTAATAGCCAACCCAACTTGATGGCCTAAAAACCATAAGCTACAAATCCAAATAAACTCACCCTTCTTTGACCAGATAGACCTCCCCGCATGAGACCTTCTGTGTTTCACAGCATTGGACCCAGTAGAAGGTTTCCCAGCAGCAGATGGTTTAGGCAAATGCTCTAGCAAAGACGAGTGAGGCTTTTGTGAGGGTGGAAGACTATCTGCATTCTCAGTCGCAGCTTTCAACATCTCTCGCTGCTCATCGGTTAAGAACCCTTCCATCCTTTGACAATACCCTAATACTGAAACATCATCAAATAATTCCTTCATCTCTGATATAACATATGATAGTATCAACAAGGGCTAAAGCAAGAGAACAAATTTGAGCTACAGCAGTTCCAAATGCAAACCACATATAAATGGAGATCTAAAATACCAACCCAAAAATCCAAAACTAAGTTCTTCAAAAGACTATGTAGATTCTAAAACACGTAGACAAATCACACAACCAAAAAGGTTACGTGAATCCAACACCTGCAAAATTTCTCGTTTATATCCCATAATCAAATGCCAACACAAGAGAAAGGTATGAACTTCCGAGAAAGATTGAAACTTTATGTACAACTAAATGCCATGTTCAAACAAACAGCCACACGAGAACCCAAATCACAAATGCTAATGCCAAAAAAACAAGACTAGACAAAATACCCCAAGAGAGAAAAGCCTCCACAAAGACGAGATCCGAGGTAAGAACGAAGAAAGGTCGTAGCCCAGATCGAAAAGCTTCAAGCTTGGTGTGGGATTCTTGGAAAAACAGGAGATTAATCTGAAGAAGAAGAAGTTGGGAAGACGATATTACGAAGAAGGGAGGCTACTATGACTACGGCTACGGTTACTCATCAAAGAACTCAAAGCGAGGACTGTCGCCACGTGTTATTGTCTCAACGGTGGTGATTTGATCATAACATGTGTTACCCTGCCAGAGGCACCGGCCTATACTAGGGTTGTGTTTTTATCTTTATGGATTTGATTTCTTACTAAATTTTTAGGATAATATTCCAAAGTAACCAATGAAAATTATTTTATATACTATAAATGGGTGGTAATAATACTTTAGTAATTTAAATTTAAATCTTTTGCTATAATTATTTATGAGTTACAGAAATTACTCAAACATTATCTGATTTTTATACGAATTATCCACAATTTATCAAAATTTATCCACTCTCTTTTCTATAAAATATCTATTTTTCAATATTTAGAAAATAACTATATGAGAACCTAAGCATTTGCCTTTTTTATAAATGAATCCGCATTTGACTATAAAAATTCAAAACGATAAAAATATTTCATTCATAAACGTTATATTATTATGACTTTATCCATAATATACCAGAACCAAATATTTGGATTGATTTTTGTTGGTTACACAAATACGAGATATTTATATGTGAGAGTCAAGTATGGTTTTATAAACACATTTTGCTATTACTATACATCTGTAGTATTCAAAACATAGTACTTTAACTCCTTTCAATTCGGTATTCGATTTGATAAAAAAAATACAAATATATATAACCCATTAGAGCAAATCAAATTATAAAATTTAGTATTCAAAAAATACAAATAACATTTTAATTTCAAATAATAAATATTTTATAAATATAAATTTGTACAGTTTTAGTTACATAATAATGTTAAGTTTATAATTACATCCATCATATATTAAAAAGTCTAATTTTAAAAGAACAAAATTTTACAATTTTTATTGTTGTTGTTTTACTCATTGTCAAAACACGGATTTAATCTTCCATTTTTTTTTTGCAAAAAAAAAAAAAATTAGTTTTATTAATTTTAGCCTATAATAGATTTTCAAACAAAAAAAATGAACTTAGTTGATATTACAATTGTCATCAAGCTCATATGTGAGCAAGCATGAAAGGCAGTGCAAATTCAGGCGAGGACGAAGAACAGCCGATGTCAGAGGAAAAAAATCTAATCTGAACCACGCATTTTCTAACAAATGACAGAGAAAAATTCATGTTAAAAAGATAGACTCTTCCTTATTTTTCTATCAACAGGTATTTTCTAGCCGATATAACAGACTCTGCACCATAAGAGGATCTCCAAAAGATATGAGTTTTACTTATGCAGATGATGTATCATGCATAGGCAATTCGTTATCTTGTTCGCTCATAAGAAGTTTCTCTTCCTGCTCCACCCTTTGCAGCCATTTTAGTCCCAGATCGCACCCTGCTCTTGCAGCAATTTGGAATTGCTCTTTTGCCATCTTTAGTACATTGGCCTCAGGGTTTTCTGGCTTCTTTCTTGACCTCTTGGATGGCGAGACTCCCACCACATTCAATTTTGACAGACATTCTGGGACTTGCACGCCTGTAAAAGCCAGGAGTGGCTTAAACAAAATAGACTTTGTATACAAGTGAGGATATGACGTCGAAGTAGCACGATGGTTTGCGTTGAAAGAGGGTTACTAACCTCTAAGTAAAAGAGATCCATACGCGGTTGCAGCCCCCGCATGTCCCTGTACATATGTGAGTAAGATTATGAAAAGTACTAGTCCATGCTTTGTCTTTGAGATTTACGAAGCATCTTTTACATCACACAAATGCTGGTTTCAATACTGCTAGGTAGACGATATGATAGAACTTTCCCACAGGTTACACTTAAGAGGCAGTAATGTAGCGGAAATCAAAGGAGTTGAGAAAAACTACCAGGTCTATTAAAAACACTCCCCTACAGGTACTAATCCATATATAAGCTGGGAAGGGTGATTGCTCAACACGTACAGTTTCTCACCTTCTCGGAAGCCCTGTGGAAACACCATATAGCTGAATCCATATCTTGCTTCACACAGTCTCCTGCCAGATACACTATTCCTAAAAGATAGAGGGCACCTGGATGCAGCTGCAAGTTACCAACTTCAGATGAGAATTCTCTAGTATTACCAACTTTATGTTCATACAATTTTCTGAACTAAAAATTACATTCATACCTGATCAACAGCATTCTCTATATAGTGAAATGCTTGTTGATCTGACTGGACATCGTCATTCTGAAAGAAGATTACAACTAGTATGAATCACTGGGGTGGATTTGGGATGAGTGGGGGAAAAAGATTAATAAGTAAAATTTTGTCCTCAATGCTGCACAAAAGCAGACTATTCTCAGCTAACAAGGGAACTGAAAAAGATAAAGTTCTAAAGTATCTCCATCTGAAACTACTCGGTAAATAACTCTTAGAGATCGGGGCAAAACTGCAAGCATAAACATTGTTCTAGGGAAGTTACAAGCAACAAAGTAAACGGAAGCCTGACCTCGACTCTTAAACGACATCCTAGTTCATACTGAGCATCTGCATTACCCATGTCTGCCGCTTCAACAAGCAAAGCCGCTCCACTGTGATGATCAAAGACATGAGTAAAATGAAAATAGATTCCTTGCATACAAGATAAATTTCTTACAAAAGGACAAGCCAACTTCCAGATTATGAATAGCCATGACAAATTCAGTGATATTAAGCATAGTATGGTCTTACTCGTTGAAACTTTGACATTACCTAAGGTTCGGAAAACATGTAATTTAATTCAGTAAAAGGAACTTTGGTGATTGCAGTATGACAGAGAATCAAAGAGGTGTTGATTGACTTACACAGCTTTACACGCTCCAGGAACATGGTACTTCAAGTGCAATTTCGAAAGCCAGTATCTAGCATGAGTGTTCAAATTATCAGCCTCCAGAGCAAGCTCAAAGTTCTCCTTAGCACCCTGAAACCAAAGAAACAACGGAAATGAGCGAGGAGCGGTAGATCCCTATACAAAATTATCAACCGCAAGTACAATAGTACCCTGAGGAGCGGGATAAGGCGTCGATCATTGAGTTCACAGTGATCGATGACTCTGTCGACCTCCTTGATGGCGCTATATCCTTTAGCTACATACTCCATTGCTTTCTTGTTCCTGCTGTGTACTCCTCTCTGATCAAACCATAAGAAGGTAAAACACGGAACCGATTGAACAGTCATTTGCAGAGGAAAATGATATACTTTTTGATCGAAGCCGAGCAGATGACAAGCCATCTTTGATTCTACTTGCCGAGGAAGTAGGCGACGAAGCATCTTTAGAGAAAACCTTAGCAGTTGCGACAACTTTATAGACCTCTAACTCCACACTAAATTCTGCGCTCTTCCTATCCAACGATTCTCTGCACGGCGGTTGAAAGTATGACATATGATAGTACCAACAAGGGCTAAGGCAAAAGAACAAATTTGAGCTACAACAATTCCAAATATTCTAAACCTAAAACCAAAATGCAAACAACATATAAATGATGATCTAAAACACCAATCCCAAAAAATCAGAAACGGATGAGAACTAAGTTCTTCAAAATACCATGTAGATTCTAAAACGCGTAGACACAACCAAAAAAGATAAGTGAATCCAACACAAGGTAAGCACTTCGGAGAAAAATTGAAACTTTAAGTACCACTAAATGAAATGTTCAAACAAACAGCCACACGAGAACTCAAATAACGAATGCTATTGCCTTGACACAAGACTAGACGAAATACCCAAGAGAGAAAGCCTCTACGAAGACCAGATCGAAAAGCTTCAAGCTTTAAACCCCTAGAGTGGAAGATAGAAGAAGTTTGTGCAAAAGCTCATTACGGAGACGAGAGACACAAGTACGGTTCGGTTAGGTTAGGTTTACAGATTGAACCGAATTCAAAATTATGAACCGAGATTGGAAATGATTTAGGCTTTTTTTTTGTCATCTGAAAATAAAAATTAAAAGTTTCAAGCTTTACAATATGGAATCTTGACAATCATAGATTAACAAAGCTTAAAAACTTACAATCCTCGACTAACAGAATTTGATAACTAAAAAAACTAAAACTTGGGTTTTGCAAGACCCTTAATCTCGAATACACGAGGAAAATGGTTTAGTTTAATTGCCGACAAATAACCAAGACATTACCCAATGTTTAGGATTATATTCGTAAGTAACAAATGAAATTTTTTTATGTAAATGCTAATAATCCATTTAATAGTTAAGTTATAAATATTAATCTTTACCAAAAAAATATATATGTGAAATTACTCAAATTTAATAAGTTCTTACAACATTATCTCATTTTATTCGAATTATCCACAAACTCTTTATCAAAATTCTAATTTTTCAATATTATGATAAAATTATCTGTTATTATAAATCTAATCCATTGTGGTTTATTTCTGGATTTCAGAGTGTATCATACATAATATAGTCAGAAGAAAATTTAAAACAGCTTCTGTTTTACTTGCATGTCAACCATCTAAGTTAAAATATAAAGTTTATCATCGAACAACAAAAGGGTCCACATTAAGCAGTAAAATGATTGATAGTACTATATGCTAGCCTATACATTTGTCATGGAGCTGAACTGATTAATCTAAACCAAAATGGTAATGTCATCAAGCTCACTTAACTAGCTGCAGTGCAGGGAAGGACTCTGCCAATTAGCCGTGAGCTCCTGTTGTTCTGTGTCTCTCCTCGAACCTACAACACATTGATCATGAAAAATCAGGATAAGAAAAAGGAAAAAAAAACGCATGGATTTGCCTATGCGAAAAGACATGTTTACCTTGCCTAGAGGAGTCCTCCAGCACAAGAGATCACCGTCGGCTTCTGGCCTGCAGAGGCAAAGCATGCTTAAGTAGCTATCCAAATCTTGTAACAACTTACGATTGAAACAAAATAGTTGTATTATCTTTTACCCTTTGTCACTCGGAGGCAAATGTGGAGTACACATAGCAGAATTTGCTAGGCCTGGATCACTGGCACTGCTCAGTCGAGAAGAAGAACACACACTTCGAGCCCTCAAGACATTTCCTTGGCAACTTCTCAGAGAATTTGTAACAGCCTGCTTCTCAGATGCGGTATCAGAGTCACTTTTACTAATCAGATACGATTTGTGTAGCATTCTGCGAGAACAACTGAAAATTCCAGAGAAAAGACTTGATGCTGCTTTAGCACTCTTTGGTGGAGAACATGCAGGAATAACAAGATTCATGCGGATCTCAACATTGCATCCTAGCACGGATTGGAAAGAGTCTGCAATCAATTTCCATGCTTTCTCTGCTTTTGTGACATGTTGAGCTGTGTAGAACTCTAATTCAGCTATCGCCACACCTGTAAGAAAGGGAAATTAACTTAATAAAGAGTCTCTTTAGAGATACAAAAGCTAACAGCTTCTTTGCAAAATTATAAGATACCTTTGTCAATACTAAGTGAAGTCAACCTCCCTCGCCTCCATAAAAATCTCTTTAGTGAATCCGAACTACACAAATCTGTCACTGCTTTCCATACAGTTTCAGCTGTTTCCTTACACTGTTTCTCTTGACACTCCTCGGTTTCTGGTTTAGCGACATCACCACGGCAATCCGATGATGTGCTGGAGAGGTCAACATCTAAGTACGAAACCAATGTTGGTTATATAGTTAGCAAAAAGGATGGACAAACGCAAAAATCAAACAAAGAAAAAGCATTCATTATATAAACCAAAGACCTTTGCTTCTTTGGCTTCTTAAACATGATTCATTTTCATTTGTAGCTGTAGAAGATGAGTCGCTGTTGCTAAGTTGCAGAAGTGCCACAGTGAGCCACGTTGTCTGGTTTTTTGATGCTCTCAAGTGTTTCTCAGCATCAGATAGTATCTTCAATGCATTACTCAATTTCTGTATTTCTTCTTCAGCTATATGGTATTAAACAAACATATGGTTACCGTTAGGCAAGGTTCAGTTTCAATCCCATTTGAAATTAATCAGTGGGGTACTTACAGGTATGTCTTGAAAGAAACCGAAGTCTGGTTGCTGAACCACCTTCGTGAGATTTTCCAGCAATGATGTCCATAATGACGTTAGCTAGCTGGGAAATGAGCTGCATTGGATCTATTTTGGATTTCATAAGCTCCCTCGCTCTTATCACTGTGTTTGAGGTATCAGAAGACAAGGCAAGATCAAGCAGATCAAGCAACTCATCGTCAGATACAACCCCAATCTGTGCATTGATACAAAGTTAGCTATCAACTATTTCCAGAAGAACAAGTGACAAAAATAAATAAAGAAAGATGTGTAAACTCACAAGCTTGTAGGCCAAAGATGTCGTTATTCTTTTACCGAGTAAACTTAACTGATCAAGCATTATCTCAGCATCCCGAAGTGAACCATCAGATTTAGAAGCAATGAAATCAACTGCGCCCTGTTCAAAATCAATACATTCCTCCATACAAATCTTGGCCAGCTTACTGGATATTTCCGCATCGCATACTTTAGAGAAATGATATTTCTGAGACCGTGAGAGCACATTACGCGGCAGCTTCTCTAGCTCTGATGTAACCAGTATAAAAATCGAATGCGGAGAGAAATTGTCCAAACTGTTCAAGAGAGTACTCCATGTTTCTTGACACAGTAACTGGCACTCGTCGATGATAAAAACCTTAAATCTAGACGACACTGGAGGAAGACATGCGCTTTTGATGAAAGACCTGAGGTGGCTAGGCCGGTTTAGTTTAACGGAATCCATTTCCTTCACGTCCCTGCTGCTTCCCGAGAAGCAAGAAGTGCACTCATTACACAAGCCACAGGGTCTCTTATGCGCGGCCTGTGAAAGACAGTTCAAAGCAGCAGCAAATATCTTAGAAGTCGATGTTTTACCAGTCCCTCGGGGACCATGAAAAAGATAAACAGAAGTAATCCTTCCCCTCAAAATAGTGCTCAAGAGACATTTCACAACCACTTCTTGTCCAACTAACTCATCAAAAGATTTCGGCTTGAACTTCTGGCTCAAACTCCTCGACATCATTTCGTGACTCGGTGTCCCCACGTTACTCTCACCATTTCCAGACAGCAGAGGAAACTCTTCTGCATCAGAGGAATGGTTTGATCCTCTATACCTCGGTGTTCTTGACCAGCAATAAGTTATCCCGCAACCACGACTACATTGATTCACAAAATCAGCATCTTCATCCCCATAACTGTAATTTGCTGAGGTCATTGGACTACCTACACGGCTTCCATACTCACCAAACGAGCTACCTAACTTTGTTGCATAATGAGCTCTATATCTACCCGCATCCTCACAATGACTAATAGAATCCCCATTACATGCCAAGTCCCTAACTTTAACAGATAAATCACCACAAGATCTCTCACTACTCCTGGAGCAAGCGTCTCCTTCCACATTAACCACCCTGCTGCTCATCTTGTGAAGATCACAACCATTCTCTAACTCCTCCGTTATCGAGTATGATCCAAAAGGACCCAAACCCACATCATCAACCTTATCTCCCACAAACTGCAGTGAGATCCCATTGTTGGAACCAGTTTCCCATTTGACATTATCAAGCAAAGAAGCAAACTTGCTCATGGAATTAGTACATGGATCTCTCAGAGACCGAACCCTTCTAAGAGCCACAAGCGTTCTTGTAATAGGAACATCTACAGAATGCCTCCTAATCTCCGCCATTCTCCAATCTCTCGCTTCAAAAACTTCAAGACTCAAAACCCATACTGCAAATTAAAGAGCTTTATCATCAAAATGTAACTCAAACACCGAGTAGATGGTAAGAGAAGAGAGACTATAAAATATTAAGAATCACAGAGCTCAAAAAACAGAGAAGCAATGAACAAAAAAACAAAACTTGAAACGATTATAATATAAAGAAACGACAAAATCGGAAACCCAAATGTCAAGAGTGTAGAATACCGAGGAGGAGGAGGGTTTTGAACAGAGTGGAGTACAATGCGGAGAATCCAAAACCCTAAAACTTCTCAAGGAGGTGATGGCAATGTGGTAAATGAGAGTGAGAGTGAGAGTGAGAGGTGGTAATAATAATAAAGTGAGGGTTGTTGTATTGAATGTGTGAGGAGGAGAGAGAGAAGGTAGGAGACATGAAGTAGAATAGGAGACAGAGGTTTTTGCAGGGAGAAAAGAAAAGGTTATGTCTTTGGACAGAGAGCCAAAGAGAGAAGAGTTAAAGAAACTTTGGTGTTGTTTGTGTTACTGTTTCGCTTCATTTAAGATTCGTTCGGCGGTTTCAGTTAGATTTTTGGAGAGAAAGCTTACAAGAACCCAACCAATTATACTATTTCATTGTGGTCCACTCTCTGTGCATGCCACGTTTCTGACTCCTCTCTCTCTCTACTCACGTGTTCTAAGAATCAACCATCCAATAATTTATTGTGTGGAATTCATAATCATCAGTTTCATCATCTTCATGAGAAAACCCTTTATTATGTCACTACTCTAGTACAAAATTAGTGTTATCTTTTCTTTAACTTCTCTGCTAACAAAAAAATTGGTGGAGTGTGTCTAAGTACAAGAGAGACTTTTTAACCAATAAAACAAATAGTACAAGTTATACTTAACGAAAAAATTATTTTCTTTCTAGTATTATGAAAGTGGTATAGTTTCAGTATAGGTGACATTTGTTGAGAAACGAGCTGATATATATATATAGACTATAAAAGTATGAATCATTGAAAGAGTCTCAAAAATAAACATCTCCAAAATACATCATAGTTGGGTAAAAAAAATTACTCAACCGGTTATAACAAACTTTGTAACAAACTTTGTAACTAACTTCTCCATTTGACTCATCAACATTAATCTTCTTTCTAATTTTGGAAAATACCATCAGTTCTATTTCCCCTTTTGAACCCATTGTATTTTTGTGTTAGTTACAAATGAGAAACTCAATTTACTTAACAAACTTCTTTTGATTTTATTTCTACAACAACACCAAGATTATCATATATTTTTATATGTTAAGTGTTTATTAATGATTTTACATAATGATAATTAGACTTAAGTGTCTTGAAAAAATCCGATTTGCGTATATAAAAAAGGTATATGAGTTTTCCAATGTGATACAAGTAAAATCGTTTGTTGTGATCTTACAAATTAAGACAATTAAAATTTTATTATGTGGANCCTTGAAAAAATCCGATTTGCGTATATGAGTTTTCCAATGTGATACAAGTAATATCGTTTGTTGTGATCTTACAAATTAAGACAATTAAAATTTTATTATGTGGATTCTTATGAAGTGGGTTGAATATTTGTTTGTATAGTCATATATCATTTTCTAAATTGATTTTATACGAAAATAATTTTTAATATTTAAAACATAGTTTTAATTTAAATATATCTCCACATATGTGTGGGTAAACAAATTAAGTCGAAAGTAACTCGGCAATCTGTCACGCTCNATATCATTTTCTAAATTGATTTTATACGAAAATAATTTTTAATATATAAAACATAGTTTTAATTTAAATATATCTCCACAGATGTGTGGGTAAACAAATTAAGTCGAAAGTAACTCGGCAATCTGTCACGCTCATACTACGACTAGTGAGAGTAGCCATGACTTCGGATTTGATGTATAGTTCATAATATTTATGTTTTATTGGAAATTGGAATGTGATATATGGATATACATTTTCTGTATTGTTTGCTTGATGTGGAGAAAAGTCTCAGATCCACAATGTAAAAGAATAAACTGATATATTATAGTTCCACTAGTTATCAATTAGTTTCTTAAGTTNGAAATTGGAATGTGATATATGGATATACATTTTCTGTATTGTTTGCTTGATGTGGAGAAAAGTCTCAGATCCACAATGTAAAAGAATAAAGGGAACTGATATATTTTTTTTTTTTATCAACTTCTGATTCATTGAAAGGGGATTTACAGTGGGCTTAGGCCCAGTTTTTACAACAAGATTACATCACGAAGATATGAATTAAGCCCAAAACAAAATAATCTTGTTGACAACTTGAGGGCAACGTGTCAAGCTCCAAAGGCACGAGAGCTTTCTCGAACACTCTAGCTCCGATATCGCCAAATCTGTCAAATCCCGTCGCTAAACCTTCTATCCATCGCCGGTAGATCCCTGAACAACCTTCAATCTG
>OVAP01003101.1:5559-17503 GCA_900406295.1 Aurinia saxatilis
GTTTGGACTTCTTTGATTCTCTTTGTGTTGGCTATATGTGGAGCTTGTTCAGTAATCAACAGATTTACTCGAGTAGCTGGAGAGTTATTTGGACTTCTTATAGCTATGCTCTTCATGCAACAAGCCATCAAAGTAAGAAAGATTGCGATTTTTCGATATAAAAAATATTTGGAGTTTACTAGTCTCTAATGTTTGATTTTATATCCAGGGATTAATCGATGAATTTCGCGCTCCCGAGAGGGAGAATTTGAAACTTGTGGAGTTTTTACCTTCTTGGAGATTTGCTAATGGCATGTTTGCTTTGGTTCTCTCTTTTGGTCTTCTGATTACTGCACTTAGAAGCAGAAAAGCTAGATCATGGAGATATGGAACAGGTAAAGAAACTAGTTAATTAGTCAACTTTTCATGAGCTGGAATCTCCTTATTCTAAGGATCTTGAAGTCTTGACTAATCAATAAATCAAATTAAGTAGTGATTGCTTACAAGTTGAGAGAGATCTAAGTCAAATCTTTCCTTGAAACAGGTTGGCTTAGAAGCTTAATAGCTGACTATGGTGTGCCACTCATGGTTCTTGTGTGGACCGGTGTCTCCTATATTCCAACAGGAGATGTTCCGAAAGGAATACCACGGCGACTTTTTAGCCCGAATCCTTGGTCCTCGGGTGCTTATGAGAATTGGACTGTTGTAAAGGCGAGTCTCTATAATCTTGAATCTTTCACTTTATCAAGAAATGAACATATGAGTAAATGGTATAGTGATTATGTAATTTCAGGAGATGCTTGATGTTCCAATTGTCTTCATAATTGGAGCATTCATTCCAGCTACAATGATTGCGGTTCTTTACTATTTCGATCATAGCGTAGCATCACAGCTTGCGCAGCAGAAAGAGTTTAATTTGAGGAAACCATCTTCTTATCACTATGATTTACTTCTTCTTGGATTCTTGGTAAGAACTTACAAGAACATTATTAGTATTTTTCTTCTTCTTTGTTTTGAGCTTAATATACTACTGACTCTTGTCATATTCAGACCTTAATGTGTGGTCTACTTGGAATCCCTCCATCAAATGGAGTCATCCCTCAATCACCAATGCACACCAAGAGCTTAGCAACACTAAAGTATCAGGTAACTCGCATCGATTCTTGTTTTGGATTGTTTTTGTTTTACCTTTAGACATTGGATTTAAGTTTGTTGTTTGTTATTTCCACAGCTGCTTCGAAACAGATTAGTNTTTTCTCGCATCGATTCTTGTTTTGGATTGTTTTTGTTTTTACCTATAGGCACTGGATTTAAGTTTGTTGTTTGTTATTTCCACAGCTGCTTCGAAACAGATTAGTTGCAACTGCGCGTAAGAGCCTCAAGCAGAATGCGAGTTTAGGACAGTTGTATGGAAACATGCAAGATGCGTATAATCAAATGCAGACTCCATTAGTATACCAACAGCCTCAAGTAAATATTCTTCTGCTTAAATTTTCTCAAATGAATCAATATGGTTTATAAGGCTGAAATGAGGATATGTTTATCTATTCTACAGGGTTTGAGAGAGCTGAGAGAATCAACAATCCAGTCGACGACATTCACAGGAAACCTCGATGCTCCAATCGATGAAACATTGTTTGATATCGAGAAAGAAATCGATGATTTATTACCTATAGAAGTTAAAGAACAGAGAGTAAGTAACTTGTTTCAAGCATTAATGGTTGGAGGATGTGTTGCAGCTATGCCTCTCCTTAAAATGATCCCTACATCAGTCCTTTGGGGTTACTTCGCCTTCATGGCTATCGAAAGCTTACCTGGAAACCAATTCTGGGAGAGAATCTTACTTCTTTTCACAGCTCCAAGTCGAAGATTCAAGTACACTCTCAATCTTTTTAAATCTTCTTTTACTCTATCAAGAACCATTACTCAACTACTTATCATATTCCCAGGGTTCTTGAAGACAACCACGCCACATTCGTGGAAACTGTCCCGTTCAAAACCATTGCAATGTTCACTATTTTCCAAACAACTTATCTTCTAATCTGCTTTGGCCTCACATGGATCCCGATCGCCGGAGTTATGTTCCCTCTCATGATCATGTTTCTTATACCTGTAAGGCAATATATCCTCCCAACATTCTTCAAAAGTGCTCATCTTCAAGACTTAGACGCAGCAGAGTACGAAGAAGCACCCGCTTTACCATTCAATCCCGCAACAGCGGTAAGCAACTCCATTACCAACTAACTCAAAATCAAGAATCTGTTTCCTTTGGTTTCTTGTTAATTAACAGATTTTATTTCGACATTGACAGGAAGCTGAGATGGGATCAACAGCTTCATATCCATGTGATTCAGAAATCCTTGATGAGTTTATGACAAGAAGCAGAGGAGAGTTTAGACACACATGTAGTCCTAAAGTTACTAGCTCAACTTCAACCCCGACTTATAATCGGAGTCTATCTCAAGTGTTTAGTCCTAGAGTGAATGAACTGAGAGGTGAGATGAGTCCTAAACTCACTGGAAAAATGCAAAATAGTCCTAAGCCAAGCCCTTTAAACCCATCTTCGTCTTCTTCGAAGTGAGATTAGCCATTATGAACGCTCTCAATGAGATTATGCACCTATGTTTGTATTTTTTTGTTCAATGTAAAATCTCCTACTTACAGTATACATTATCTTATGAAGTAATAATGGAGCAAATATGTCATAAGCAGAAATGTTACCAGTGACTACAAATCATTTCAACCAGAAAGAGATTCTTACTACAAAGGAAAGACTTAGCACTTTTAATACAAAGAGAGTCTTACTACAAAGGACATACAGACAACAAAGGCATATCTAGATGGATTAGCTCGTTAAAGAGTTTTGTGTTCAGCAGCGTGCACTCTGCAGTAACCACAGAACATTCCACCACACTCAAGACAAGCGGTGTCAACACGTCGTGGGCAGCTTCTCGTCTGGTCGATAGGAGTTCCTTCAGCTGATAGTTTGGACCAAAGAATATTGCAAAGCGGAGCACGTTTCTCGGAAGGCTGATAGTAAACGCTATCCGCAATAACCATCATATTCCATGGTTCACAGACCAGACAAACATGTCATCCCAAATCCCCTGATCTCTCGAAAATGCCTTCCCTCTATTTCCTGAAAACCATATAATACAGAAAACGTTACAAGTCCATAAGTGAGAAGAAAAGAGTATAGTGTTGGAGAATGACAGAATTGTTACAAACCTTCTTCTACGCGAGTGAGCTTGATTCCAGCTGATTCGAAGTCATCCACGTGAACATTCTGATTCGTCTCATCAGCATAAACATGGATTGTGACCGGACCATGACACCCTTTACTCGCAAGTGCCTTCCTGATGTTGGCTGAAACCATACAAAGATTGAGACCATCCGGGATGTTGAAATTCTCAATGTCCCAGAGATACACCGGTCTTGGCCTCTGCCACAGTGAAAACACACAAACGATTAACAGATCTCCAATAAAAGAGGTAACTTTAGACATTTTTACAGTGGAAATGAGCGAAGACAACACTATTTAAGGGAACAGATCTACAATAAAAGAGGTAACTTTAGACATTTTTACAATGGAAATGAAGAAGACAACACTATACTAAGAGTCTAAGATGAACCAAATTCGCTAGACAGGAACAGTAGAGCTATAGAGATATTATTTTACCGGAGAAGAAGCAGAGGAGAGACTAGAGAAGGGTCTCCGTTACCATCACACAGATCAGTGACTAAGAGGAGGTGATTATCTCTAATTCTCTCCACTAATATCATGCGTACTTTGTAAAATTTCGAATTTTAACAAGACAGTTCATCTAAATTCATGCTTATTCATTTCTAATGCCCTTTCATGTCACTTAATTAAGGAAATTAACAGAAAATTAGATGATATTGTCTACCAAGTCCAGTGGGCTTCAAATATTGAAGATAAACTTTTTGGGCTTTTCACTTGATTGTGGCCCATTATTCACCTTACGTCATCATTGATCATCAGTGTGATGGTGTGTATTCACGCAATTCAACTTATATATCATAAAACACTAACAACATTTTGCTGAGTCATGTAAGGTGATGATTATGGCAGATTAGTTTATTGATTCTTATTGACTAAGAAACTTTTTTTTAGGGCTATTGACAAACCCAAGTTCTTGATCTAACTTTTTTATTGATGTGTTATCAAACTTTCCACGAAACACGTTTCACATTTTAGCAACACGTTAGATCTTGATTAAATCTAAAAGAAATATTATTAAATGTGACTATTGGCTATGTCAATTTAAATACTTTTAGTTATGTTCTTTACAATAGTCAAATTTTTAAATAAAACAAATAGATGGTTGGTTTTAAAGTAATAATAAAACATCAAATATTCATAAAATAATTGAATATATTTTGATTGGACATTTCAATATCCTTTTTCTTCGTATAGTTTTTAGTTGATCTTGTTTTCAACAAAGAAGCAACTGTATTTTTTTAGTCGGTTACTTATCTCGATTGAATAATATTTTATTATTAATCATAAACAATCCGATAAAATTTTATAAATGAAACATTTTAATAAATTATCACTCTTTAATATGGATCAAAACTAGTACAAAATCTCATCAATTTTTTTAAAAAAGGATAATGAATTTTTAAAATTTTAGATCATATGAGAGAATTTAGAATAACCCCATGAAACATTTTCAGAAAGCCAAATCATAGATCAAATGTGATCTCAGACCAAATCATCCATAACTCACTAAATTACTAAGTGACAAAAATAATGAACATCAACAAATAAAAAACAACTGATGATGTGGCAAAGATCCATCGGTCAACATGGGACCCAAAACCTTTTAACAATCCAGATTGATCTATTTGTATGGGTAAATTGTCAAATCCACGAAACCTCAAATGTGGACAGTGGACACGGTATAAACTTTTAAAGATTCTTCCACTCGAGAAAATCCATAATTTACCAAACCACCCTTAATTATTTAAATATTACAGAAACCTTCCCGATATTTCCAAGAAAAGTCTTCAGTAGTTGGTAATAAAATTCCACAAACCGACGTCGTTTTAACAGTAACGCGCGTCAACGCCGAAACTCCAGAATAGTGACACGTGGCATATCGAGGGCTTAGTCTTAGCCGTGTGTAATCCACAAACTTAAACAATCAGATCTCAAACTCGCCACGGATGACGGCCACGTGTACATTGTCTTCACCGGTTAATCCAGTCACAACATAATCGTCTTCGTCTTCTTCGTTTATATATATTAAGAGAAATAAAAAATTTACACACACGAAAAAAAAAACTTCGAAATTGTCAAAATTTCTTTGGATACAAGTGAAAGAAAAAATCAGACAAAGAGGCGGTGATTGAATTCGAGTGATATATAAAAAGTTTATAAGAATCGGTTTTTGGTTTTATTGTTTTGTACTGTATAAGTGAAAGTTGAAGAAGAAGAAAACAGAGAGAAAGAGATGGTAGCAGAAGCAGAGATTGTGTTTCAACAAAGTTTACCTTTAGNCTGATGATGTGGCAAAGATCCATCGGTCAACATGGGACCCAAAACCTTTTAACAATCCAGATTAATCTATTTGTATGGGTAAATTGTCAAATCCACGAAACCTCAAATGTGGACAGTGGACACGGTATAAACTTTTAAAGATTCTTCCACTCGAGAATATCCATAATTTACCAAACCACCCTTAATTATTTAAATATTACAGAAACCTTCCCGATATTTCCAAGAAAAGTCTTCAGTAGTTGGTAATAAAATTCCACAAACCGACGTCGTTTTAACAGTAACGCGCGTCAACGCCGAAACTCCAGAATAGTGACACGTGGCATATCGAGGGCTTAGTCTTAGCCGTGTGTAATCCACAAACTTAAACAATCAGATCTCAAACTCGCCACGGATGACGGCCACGTGTACATTGTCTTCACCGGTTAATCCAGTCACAACATAATCGTCTTCGTCTTCTTCGTTTATATATATTAAGAGAAATAAAAAATTTACACACACGAAAAAAAAAACTTCGAAATTGTCAAAATTTCTTTGGATACAAGTGAAAGAAAAAATCAGACAAAGAGGCGGTGATTGAATTCGAGTGATATATAAAAAGTTTATAAGAATCGGTTTTTGGTTTTATTGTTTTGTACTGTATAAGTGAAAGTTGAAGAAGAAGAAAACAGAGAGAAAGAGATGGTAGCAGAAGCAGAGATTGTGTTTCAACAAAGTTTACCTTTAGTTTTGGATATTGATGGAGTTTCTACCGGAGTTAAATCGCCGGTTACTTCTCCGAAATTGGGTTTGCGTCGGTCGGCGGCGTCGGTTTCCGGCGGTTTATCGACTTCTCCGGTGGTAAGTTTGAGAGTTTGAAGTTTGGATTTTTCATTTTCTGGTTTTTNTCTTCTCCGGTGGTAAGTTTGAAATTTTTGAAGTTGTGGATTTTTCATTTCTGGGTTTTTTAAGGATTGAATTAAAGAATTGATTGTTTTTAGTTAGGAATTTAATCGAATTGATCAGTATTTGGGTTCTTTTGGATTAATCAAAGAAGTTTAGTTTTTTAAGAAATGNACTTCTCCGGTGGTAAGTTTGAGAGTTTGAAGTTTGGATTTTTCATTTTCTGGTTTTTTGAGGATTGAATTAAAGAATTGATTGTTTTTAGTTAGGAATTTAATCGAATTGATGAGTATTTGGGTTCTTTTGGATTAATCAAAGAAGTTTAGTTTTTTAAGAAATGAAATTCCGACATGATCTTTGAGTTCTTAAGGTCATGCCTGTTTTGGTGTTGTAGTAGATATATGATTTTTTTGTTGTCTGAAACTTTTGATGAGTCTATAACTCTAAATTTAGAAACTTTAGAAATGGTGAATTTTGGAATTGAGTGTAGCTCTTATCTAGAGAGCTCTGTGTGTAATTATTGTGTTTGGTTGATATGTCTTGTCTTTACTACTTGTGTTTTATATTTTGTTGGTATTCATAGTTGAACATGAGTTTTAGTCTTCGTGGGATCTGTTTTCTCCTTTGATTGGAGAATTAAGACTGATATGACTATTTGACAGGAAATATTATTCCAATAACTGTAATTTGACTATGTTTTCATTCATGTGTATACCTGTTTAGGGTTTAAAGCAGGCTGATCTGTTTCCGGAGGAGGATTGTGATTCTTCTGTTTATGTTCCGATCATCCGGTCTGGAAGCTTCGCTGATATTGGGGGAAAGACATACATGGAAGATGAGCATATTTGCATAGACGACCTATCCTCTCAAGTTGGGTGTCTTTCTGAGTTGCCAAAGCCAAGTGCTTTCTATGCGGTAATATATCGTTGCTTCTTCGTTGAAATGTATAGTGTTCTTTTTGAATGAAGATACAGTCTGACTCGACTCTCTGTTTAGGTTTTTGATGGTCATGGAGGATCAGAAGCAGCTGCTTATGTACGGGAGAATGCGATTAAGCTTTTCTTTGAAGATGATAAATTTCCACAGACTTCGGAAGTGGATGATGTTTATGTGGAAGAAGTTAAAAGCTCACTGAGAAATGCGTTTCTTCAAGCTGATCTAGCTTTGGCTGAGGATTGCAGCATCAGCTCTTCTGGTACCACGGCTCTTACTGCTCTTGTTTCTGGAAGGTATGTGTGTTAGCGTTTTAGTTCTTCAATTTTCTCGCTCTCGAATCTCGAGGGAGCTCACACTTAGACTAAGTATGTATGTAATAAGGCTGTGATCAGAGAGGTACATTCACACATAGACTGAGTATGTACCGGTGGTTTAATCTGTCTATTATCGCATTCATGTATGTTTGTTGCATTGTGGTTTGATTGTTATTGCTCACTTTTAATCTTCTCCTTTGCAGATTGTTAATGGTTGCAAATGCTGGAGACTGCAGAGCTGTACTCTGTAGAAAAGGCAGAGCTTTAGAGATGTCTCAGGACCATAAACGGGTCAATTTACCCGAGAGAAGAAGAGTAGAAGAATCTGGCGGTTTCTTCATTGATGGGTACTTAAACGGAGAGTTATCTGTGACCCGAGCTCTCGGAGACTGGGGCTTAAAACGCCAACTTGGCTCTAAATTTCCACTGATTCCTGAACCAGAGATCAAGGAGTTACTTTTAACCGAGGATGACGAGTTTCTTGTAATCGGGTGCGATGGCATTTGGGATGTCCTGACGAGCCAAGAAGCTGTCAGAATTGTCAAACGCGGGTTAAACCGACACAACGATCCAGCAAAATGTGCATGGGAGCTTGTGATGGAGGCTACGAGGCGAAACACCTTAGACAACTTGACCGCTGTTGTGGTATGCTTAACCACCATGGAGCCAGAGGACGAGCCAGCAATTCCGTTCGAAAAGAAAAGGTGTTTTAGCCTTACACCAGAAGCTCTCCGTCGATTGGGTAACATATTCGACTGCTGAAACTGTGTGTGTTAGCATTCTGAGTGAAACCGATGATGATGATGATAATTTGATAGTGTAACAAATAATCCTCTCCCACGCTGCTTTTGTATTTGACTTAGAGAATCAAAGCAGCCGAGAGGACAAATACATATGTAGTGTGCTTGTTCGGTCGGTGTGTGTTTGATTACAATTTTGTGTACAGACGCTTAATTAATTGGTGTATAGTGAAATCAATTTGTCCTACGTATGTTCTTAACATTGATCATACCCAACCTACAACATATCGAAAATGATCACTAACTCGCATTCACTAGAGATTAGAGATTAAAATCTGCAAGTATAGTACAACAATCAGAAACCTCTCCTTACAAATTACAAATGATCAATTCAGTTCGATAACATTTGGTCACGTAAGACTCTTCAAGTATAGAGTCACGTCTAATCAATGTAACCAACAAATTTTACGAATCGCTGGTAACTACAAAACTGTTATCCACCTAAATTACGATACTTTTCAGTTCAATTTTAATGCATCTTCAAGCAAATGTATCATCATCATCATATTCTAAACGACAAACATATATTAATAACCATAGGAAAAAACTAGAAATGTAATAATCCATAGCAGCAAAAGATGTTCACCATCACAAATCCATTACAAAACCCTTATAAAAATTACGAAATTGAAGTCTTTAAAACATAAAAGAGCAAGAGATAGATAAGATTCGAGATTTGACAACAAAATCTCATTCATCACCACCTTCCTTCTGGTAAACATAAGTAAGACCACACTTACCACAGTAATGACGATCAAAATGACTGGCCATAAAAGTACCAGCACCACAAGTAGCATTAGGACACTCTTTCCTCAACCTCTGAACTTTTCCAGATCCATCAACTTTGTAAAACTGCAGAACAGCAAGCTTCACTTTCTTGTGCTTGTGCTTGATCTTCTTAGGCTTAGTGTAAGTCTTCTTCTTCCTCTTCTTAGCACCACCACGGAGACGGAGAACAAGGTGAAGAGTAGACTCTTTCTGGATATTGTAGTCAGCGAGTGTGCGTCCATCTTCGAGTTGCTTACCTGCGAAGATGAGACGTTGCTGGTCCGGTGGGATTCCTTCCTTGTCTTGGATCTTGGCTTTCACGTTGTCGATTGTGTCGGATGATTCCACCTCGAGGGTGATCGTCTTCCCCGTTAGGGTTTTCACGAAGATCTGCATTTTGAGAGACAAAGCGGCGAAGGAGAAGATGAAGAAACAGAGTTAGGGTTTTTTTTTATAGAGAGAGGTTATAAAGGAGAAGGAGATGGCTCTAGGGTTTTGTGGTTAATGACGTTATTATCCTTTTGGGCTTTGATTGAGTAAGTAAGTGTCTTGGGCTTTCGGCTCATTAGAATCGTAAAAATGGCAAAAAGGTTGGAGATGCAGGGAATCGAACCCTGTGCCTCTCGCATGCAAAGCGAGCGCTCTACCATATGAGCTACATCCCCATTTTGTTCAGTTTTATTCACATGATTTTATATATACTCTAGGTCCATGCCTTTTCAGTCGGTATCTCACTTTAGGATTCATAAGAGAACCGAAGCATATTTTTGATCAATGAATAAAAATTGATTTGGAATAAAAGATTTTTCGGATTTGGTTTCATTAGCTTTTTATCCAAATTATTAAAAAATATTTAGACCTAAACATATTAACAAAGAAAAATTAAATGTATTCAAAGAATCTGGAACATATCTAATCTAAAACTAAAATATCTACAAAATTAAATTTATTTCAGATATTTTGGTACTATTAAATTCTCTGTTTCGGTTATTTGATATATTCGGATAGTTTGAAAAATCGGTTCAACTGGTATTTGGTATAGTTTTCTGGTTTACTATCAGTTTTGTTCTTGAGCACTTGCTAGTTGTTAGTAAGTGTTGTGATTAACATTTTTACTTTTGTTTCCTAACGATTAACTGATTAAGGATCCATAAAAAAAAAAATCCATTTAATTAGATTGGTAAACCGGTGTATTTTCCGGTTCAGT
This sequence comes from Aurinia saxatilis, assembly GCA_900406295.1. Lineage (NCBI taxonomy): Eukaryota > Viridiplantae > Streptophyta > Magnoliopsida > Brassicales > Brassicaceae > Aurinia > Aurinia saxatilis. Next base: position 15,967 of record OVAP01003101.1, read on the forward strand.
GTCGGTTTGGTTCTCGCTTTGTCCACGAAATAAGTACTGCAATTAAACCTTTTTTCCATTTGTTTTCTTTGGTATTTGTTTTGACCCTTTCGTATTCTTCGTCTTTTGCTTTTTTGTGTTTACCTTCCCCAGAACCCTAGATCTCCTGCTCATAAATCATCTCTCTTCTCTCTTCCAAACAATCCCAAATTCAACAAGAAGCCATGGATGATAGCTGTGCTGTTTGCGCTGATAATCTCGAATGGGTAGCTTATGGATCTTGTGGACATCGTGAAGTTTGCTCCACATGCGTCGTTCGTCTCCGTTTCGTCCTCGGTGATTCTCGTTGCTGTATCTGTAAATCTGAGTCTCCTTCCGTCTTCGTTACCAAGGTAAATTAGGGTTTTCTCTTCTCAATTTTGAAATCTATTGACATTGGTAATTGCAACTGTTGTATTTGTTGGATTGAAGCTTAATTTGTGATTACCCTTTTGGTAGAATCGCTTAATTGTTTAGAATTGTATGTAAATTTTTCAACTTTTGGGTTTTTAGCTTAGCTTCTTGTTTGTTGCATGATGGGTGTTCATGTGAAATTTGAGCTCTATTTCCATTGTTAATTGCAACTATTGTATTTGTGATTTCCCTTTTGTTAGAATTGTTTTTAAATTTTGCAACTTTTTGTTTTTGTTTTGGTTTAGTTTAGCTTAGCTCTGTGTTTGTGATTTNATTGTTAGAATCGCTTAATTGTTAAGAATTGTATGTAAATTTTTCAACTTTTGGGTTTTTAGCTTAGCTTCTTGTTTGTTGCATGATGGGTGTTCATGTTAAATTTGAGTCTATTTCCATTGTTAATTGCAACTATTGTATTTGTGATTTCCCTTTTGTTAGAATTGTTTTTAAATTTTGCAACTTTTTGTTTTTGTTTTGGTTTAGTTTAGCTTAGCTCTGTGTTTGTGATTTTTTTGCAGGCGTTGGGTGATTATACTAGGACGATTAATGACTTTTCGACATTCCCGTCTGAGCCGAAAGAAGGAAGAGTAGTAGGAGGGTTTTGGTATCATGAAGATACACAAACTTTCTTTGATGATTTGGATCAGTATAGGATGATCAAAGCTATGTGTAGGCTCTCTTGTAGTGTTTGTGACAATGCGGAGGTTCAACCAAGAGAAGGAGGAGGAGGGCAGAGGCATCATCGTATGCGGTTTAAGAGTGTTGAGCAGTTGAAGGGTCATTTGTTTCATAAGCATAAGTTGCATATGTGTGGGTTATGTCTTGAAGGGCGTAAGGTGGGAGCTTCAAAACTTCATATCTTCTGCTTATTTGATGTAGTCTTATATCCATGTATTTACATTTCTGTGTGTTTTCTCTACCTGGTAGGTGTTTATATGTGAGCAAAAGCTGTATACTAGAGCACAACTTAACCAACANATAGGTGTTTATATGTGAGCAAAAGCTGTATACTAGAGCACAACTTAACCAACATATACAAACTGGTGACTCTGTAGTTGATGGAAGTGAGAGTGAAAGGGGAGGCTTTACTGGACATCCTATGTGTGAA
>OVAP01003102.1:0-17501 GCA_900406295.1 Aurinia saxatilis
TGTGAAAGTCAGAAGCAAAGTCAGCAAATGCATACTGCATTATTTACACGATTTTTATTATAAATGTGGACCCCACTGTCACTATGCAAGCATAGTAACTTCTGCTTTTCACCTCTATATAAACGATCGATTATTTCGATTGTTTACACACAATTCAATAGAGAACATTTCTCTCTGATAAAATTTCTATGTTCCTCCTCTCTTTGATTTATCAGTATTGCATTCCCAATCGGATATAAATTTCTTTATCTTTATTTATATTTATTATTCCGGTAAAATTATACTATTATTATAACATCACCAACTTATAAATTTTTTTATTGTTAGCTGGACATACTTTCTCTTTGGGGAAACATATCTTTCTAGTTTCTACCGATTCGTTTCTTTTTTATTCCACAAAATCTCATAACTTTCTACTTTTAGCATGTTTCATCCTTTCAAAATCAACCATACACATTATTGTGCCTATTGTTTTGAAAGAAATGGTCACATAATGAATTCTGAGTTGGCAAAACCAAGACCTTACAAAAAAAACTATATTGGGCTACATTTGTAAGTTTTCGAAAAGCGAAGGGTGTCGATTGAAACATGGCCATCATATGTGGGCCAACGTTAATTATCTATAACATGTCTATGGGAGCCCATTACTTCACCACGCGTCACGCTTAGTGCAATTTGGACCTTCAAGTTGCTGAACTCTCGTTAAGAGACAGATATGCCGTGCCGACACGGTTGACTCGACCTGAACCGGACACGTGGACCATGCAAACGGCGTCGTTTATGTGTGTTCGGCGGGAAACGAAATGAGTCTCCCGCCCAGAAGAGATGTCGCTTATGTGCTTGTGTCTGCGTTCTCTCCAATCATCGTACGGATTGAGAAACTGAGAAATGGGAAGCGAGCAAGAGGATCTCGAGCTGCTTCTATCTCTTGACGAGAAGGTCCTTGATACTCCTCCCGGTTCTCCTTCTGCTCCACCCGGTGAGCTTGGTTTAGATTCCAATCTGTATTTCTGATTCCATCAATCACTTGAAATATGGATTTGGGTGCGTTTTGTTTAAGTTCAATTTCTGTAAAGTTTGATGCTTGGAGATTTTTAATTGGGTTTTCTTCCGCAGGATATCTGACGGATGATGAATCCCCCAAGCGTAGGGTTCTTTCGGACTTGTCTGACTTCACAAGTGTTGTTCAAGATTGCCTTGACTTTGATTCTAAACCACTCGCTAAAATTACTAAACCTAAAGGCTCCAAGACCTCAAATGTCAACGACATTGAAAAGTTCTCTGGCTTGCGCTTAAGGTAAAATTGCAGATACAAGGCCCAGTGTGTAATAGGCTCAGATTGTTTTTTTAATTAGCCAGTGTTTTGATTCTTTTGTAGGAATCAATTACTTAGCCCTGCAGAGATTAATGATCAGTTTTCAGATATTCGTTTCGTTCGATTGCCAACAATCAAGTAAGTGTAGATTTTAGATGTTAGACATACTTAGTTTTGGGAACCTGGAGACAATTAACTGAATTGAGTTAATGAGTAGGAACTTGCTAACTGGTGACAAACTGTCCGGATGCTGGGCGACAATGGGTGTACTAACAGAGAAAGGACAAACCAAAACAAGCTCCATTGGTCAGCCCTATGGCATATGGAAAATCGGTAGCTTAAACGACAACACTGTCTCCTTGTTCTTGTTTGGTGATGCTTATAAGAAGTACGACAAAGAAAAGGCAGGAACGGTTTTCGGTCTGTTTAATTGCTCAGTTCGCAAGGACAAAGTGGTAAGCTTTTAATATTACCTGTGTCTGTGAAGTAGCCTGATGGCTCAAACGAAATCTGCTTTTAAATTTTTGTGTTCTGGCAGGGACGTGAGTTCTCATTAAGTGTCAATTCCGCTAAACAAATGGTAAAACTAGGAGTTTCTGCTGATTACGGAGTCTGCTCAGCGAAGCGGAAAGATGGAACAACTTGTACATCAGTTGTAAACAAGTAAGTTATCCTGCCCATGAGGATCAACTAACCGCATATTTGTTTCTGAATGTTTGAGTTACAACTTTGAATTTGGTTGCAGGCGCCAAGGAGCATTCTGCAAGATTCATAAACTGGTACATATTGGTAATGCCTTAAGTCGTGTTTTCTGGTTTCACTGCAATGACACATGTTATAACTAACCATGGATTTTGCACAGAATGCATCGGACAAATTTGCTACGACGAGAACTGAACTCAAAGGAGGGTATGTCAGTGCTGCAGTGTTATGTTTGTAGATTGGTCATTTACCTTGAGTGGGGAATTTGAATGATTCTTGGGTTTATTTCAGGAACATGAGAACAGCTTTCAGAGATCCAAGATCTCAAGGAATTTACACAGTTGAGCCACCAGCAGATAGGAGCGGAAACAAAAAGGCTACTCAGCCTGTCAAAATATTATCAGTAGAAGGTCTCCGAAAGGCTTTAAGGTCAACAAAGTTCTTTACTTCTTACATAACAAAACATAATCCGCATTTCTGATGCTAAACCGAATTCTAATTATGCAGTACCGCGGATAAAGTGACGCCTAATGTACACTCACAAGGAATGCGTTTCCTGAACGAGATGGCTAGTATGCTTCTTCGTTCTTCTTTTGATACAATACAAGGCTTGTAATTTGCAATGTGACCTGATCTTGGACTTACAGGACAAACAGCTGTGAACAACGTCAACAAGAAACCTGAAGCTGTGAATAAGTCTGTAGAGAAGAGGTTGGTGTCTTCCTGAGTTGTTATCTTTCTGGGTTGTGCTTAATGTAAAACCTATTATAAAGGAGATGATCTGGATTTTTTCCTCTCCACAGGAAAGCGTTGGTAAAAGAAACGCAAGTAAAGGGTGAGACGAAGAGGAAGAGAAAAGAGCATGGTGGTGATACAAGGGAAACTCCCATAAATGCCACCGGAAAGATGATGGTCCTAGATTTTTGCAGCTCGGACGAAGAATGAGTCCTCGACAGACAAACATCGTCAAGAGGTTTATAACTTGATTGTGTGATGGCAATAAACAACTTACATGTCACTTCTTTTAGCAAAAAATATTTATGATGGAATTAATACAGGAAAAAGGATTCGTCGAAGAAGTAGCTTTTTTCCATGTACGTAACTAGGTGGCATGTTCCCCTCTTGGTATACTTAATATTTGAAGTAAGAACAAAATGAGTAAAACAAAAAGAAGCACCAATGACTACATACCATAGATTTGTAAGAAACAATCGGCTAAAATGAATAATTAGCTGTGATTGCAGTATAGGGAGGTAAGATATTCTGCATTGTCGTCCTCCCATTGCTGGAAGCCCGCCTACACAAACTCCATCGTCGCACGTGAGAGCTCTTCCTTGGCCATCTCCGCCTCCGCTCTTGTGGCTGAAAGGTCCATCCACAATCGCCGGACTTCCTCCTTCAGCTCTGGAAATCCCTCAACTTCCTCTCCTTTTATTATCCGTCTCTTCCTTTGGTCTTCTTCGTGGGCCTTGTCGGCTCTAGACTTGGCTTCTTTGGTGCTTTCTTGTATGACAAGGTAGGTCTTGTGGAGTAGTTCTGCCACAGATTTAACATCCTTGTTGAAGTCTTGTCTCGAAGCTTTGATATCCTCATCGACTTTAGATCTCAGCTCATCGAGATTGACACGCAGGTTGTCTCTCATAGTTAAGATCACATGCTCAATATGATCCGGTTTTGTCATCATCATTTTCTTCCTCTCTTCGCTAAACTCTTCCCTCTCCTTTTTGAGTGAGTGGATCATGTGCTCATCTTTCATCATCTTAACCAACTCCGTCGTCTTCTCAATTTCCGTTCTCACATCGACATTAGCATCAAAGAAACAATAACTATATATAGGGTTGTTCGTGTTGTATATATATTACCACCGGTGGATGATGGAGTGTGATCATTCTGAGATCGAGGTGGTGCGGATCGATAATATCGAAGGAGGAGGTCGACGGTGTAGATGGTGTGGACGAAGAGGGAGAGGCAAACAGTGAGACGCCAAAGGAAAGGGAGCTCAAAGCCTTCAGCCAGTATACTATGATAGTGAAAGCCTAAGTAAAACGTGAGGCGGTCCGCTAGAAACAGCCAGAATCCTCCAATACCCTAATCAAACAGAATGTCATAAGATGGTGCCACTGCCACAAGGAGGAGTAATCAAGAAGAAGAGATAGATACTGTACTTACAGAGGGTCCAACAGAAGAGAGTTTCGGGCAGAAGAGGAAGAAGGGTAATGCGATAAAACTAGTGAGGGAAACGAGAGGGAGGATGACATCTAAGGCGTATGTAGGGAAGAAGACAATTAGACAGAGAAGCAAACGCTCTATAAAAAACAAATCATCTGGTACCGTTCTCCACCACTTTCTTTCTCCTTCAACCCTATTCATTTTCTTCATCCTCCTCCTTAATCTCTCTTGTATATATCTATAGTTAGTTAATCTGGTATAATAAGATAAAGTCGGAAGATTTATAATAATCCTACTTAACTTTAATTCCTGTAAAGCTGGGATTTTACAATATAGATTTTTTTGGATATTTTTAGTAGATTTAGTTTAATAACATAATTGTTATAGATTTAAAACTTGTATATTTTGTAGCTGTACAAATGATGGGATTCGGTTAAAGAAAGGGTAAAATTTTATGAGATTACTCCATTTAGATACTAGATATTTTCTGTTGACAAGATATATATATAGTCTAATATAGAATCACCCAAAAGCCAAAACAAATGGCTCGTTACTTGTGTTTAGAGCAAAAGCTTATTTGGTAGCTAGGGGATTGTCTTGTCACACATGATGAACAAAAGAATGAAGAACGAACGTAATCGGTTGGTCACAAGATGCCTTGAAGAACAGATCTTCCCTGAAACTTGTCCACTTTGGAACTCAGAAACATTAAGCTCTTGTCGAGACGCGCTCTTCTCATATCTAGATTCCCCATCTTACTAGCCATCTCCGTTGTTCTCTCTCTCCATTCCTTTATCTTCTTCTCCTTCTCCCTCAGCTCTTTCACCTGTTTCTCCATTTCTTGTCTCGCAAGCAACACAGTTCTCTCCCACATCTCTTTCTCTACTATGCTCATCTTGTGTTGATCATAATGCTTCACCGCCTCAATGATCTCCTCCAGTACGGGCTTGAGCCATCCTGCTTTAATTTTCACCGACTCTACATCTCTGACAATCGCTAGCATTTCCACCACGCGGGTCTCTTTAAGATGCTTCAGGGGGGTCGTCTGGAGTTCGAAAACCACCGATGCAAGCATGTCGAGGTAGTAGGATCGTGTTGCAAGCGATTGTAGTTTGGAATCGGATGCAATGTCACCGTGCTTGCTTAGGATCTGGTGCAGTGTGGTCGAGACACTAGCTCTGACTTTGTAGTCTCCTACAGAAACGTAAGACTCTGCTAGAATGGAGTGCATCTCGTCCCTTGATTCATTCCTCTTAACTATTCCTTTCATGTGTGAGATCTCTATGAGGCTGAAACTCTGCGATTCATCTGCTAGCTCAGGAGGCTCATTGTTTTGCTTATCCATCTCTTGTTTGCTTGGCGATTTACGGGATCTTTGATGAACGGGCTGTAATATAAAAGCAGGCCATTTGTATCAGTTCCTAGTCTCTCTGGTGAGTTTTAAATTTAAGATGAAAAATGTAATAAGGCATATACATACAGTGTTACTTCCAGAATTTTGTGTGATTTCAGGGACAAGCCAAACAGAGTTATCTTCATGATCATCCACAAATGAGAATTTATCATCGTCTGTGCTAGCGGAATCATCCAGGTGATCAAAATGTTCGTCCTGTTTGGAAGGTGTTTCATATCCGCGGCGGTTAGGCTGAGGTAAGAGGCCAAAACTGTCATCAGCATGTGCACAAGTATGAAGATGTAAAAATGGAGGGTGGAGAGCAGTACCGTAATGGGTCTAGAAGGGGGCCTTTCTCGTGGTGACAAAAGAAATTCTGGATCGATTAGAACTGATTCATCGTCGTCATTCTCAATGTACACCGACTCAGCTTTGCTCCCATGATAATTGTAGGCCTGCGGTGATCTTTGAACTGTCTCAAAGGCCGTCTGTGAGATGTTTTCCCTGTGATCAGGTGACCTTCCTCTATAGACTGCAGTCTTTGGCCTACTTTCATGTATTCTTGGCCCTGCTTCCACGGTTTTGACCTGGTGTTCTGGCGTCCTTGGCCTAGTTTTGACGGTCTTATGCGTTTGAAGAGCAGCACTGTCGAGGGATCTGTGGGATATGGGCTGAGTTTTGGGAATCCAAGGAGTGGGTTCTGGCGTCTTGGAACGCTGTCTTGGAGTCTCGGACAATGGTTCGTAGTAGGTAGGTTGAGGCTCCGGAGTTTTGGATCTTGGACCAGGAGATCTTGCCATGAACTCAGGTGACCTCCCTCTATGTTGCACAGTCCTCGGCCTAATTTCTGGTGTTTGAGGCCTCCTTCCTGTTGCAGAAGACTCGTGGATGGGTGTCCACGGCCTAGTATTAGAGGTGTTAGTTTGGCGTTCAGGAGTCTGTGGCCTAGCATCATAAGCTTTGGATGAGCGTTGAGGAGTCCTCGGCCTAGTTTCCAGTGAATAAGGGTCCTCTTGGTGCGCCCATGGCCTGGTATCAGAACGCTGTTGGGGTGTGCGGGGCCTATGCTGAGGTGTTCGAAGAGGGTGTTCAGGCGTCTTAGGCCGAGTTACAAAGGGCCTTGGTGACACATTATCATCTTCCGCTCCATACTTATCGGCCTACAGAAAACGAACGTATGAGTGAGTCTCAAGGGGACAAAAGAGAGGTTTATCAAATATTCTTGACAAGAATGACTCTTACCGTCCTTGCAAAATAGTCTCCACCTGAATATACAGCTAGAGAAGGCGACATGGGGAGCGAGTCCACATTGTTGTCAGGCTGGTTCTTGAGGCCTCCTTGAAGCGGGGAAAGGCGACTGTAGAAAGTACTGTTTGTGTGATCAGTAGAAGGTGAACTGTCTGACTCAACCTTCTTCTTGGCGAAATAGCTGGCGAGAGGAGATCTGCTTCCAGGAGCAGGACTGCCTGGAGGAGTATCTCTGCTTGGAGTTCTCTTACCAAACCCTGTTTCAGAGATTTTGGATGATTATCACGATGACAACTTTGACCCAATTAATAAAAATTAAACAAGTTTGCAAATACCGAAGAGTTTCTTCTCCTTCTTGTGGACATCTGCAGAGTTTAGTCTCTCTAAACAGAGAGGAGTACATTCATGGAAAGGATTGCCTGCGTTGGAGCAACCCGGGACTACTTTTCCAGACATCAACTCCATCTCATAGACGATCTTAACTAAAACGAGAACCTGGAATACAAAAAAATTTAAAATTAAAAAAAAGTGGTCAGATTCACTGGAAAAGGGAGAGACCCATAAAAGTCAACGCTTTTAATATGGTTCATCGCTTAATCTTAATCATGTTCCTACAGAGACAGGAACGGATTTAATACGCACACATATTGGAGTCGAACATGGGACAGTACTAATAAGATCGATTGTGATGTTGATCAATAGCAAAATCTAACCACCTATGTTCCCCCAGGACATAATAAAATTGAGAGTGAAGGATCATAGTCTCAAATTAATTAATATGCACATACAGTACATACAGTAACATGCAGATATGTTGAGTAAAGAAATGGGTATGGATGAATACCTGTGATTCTAGAGGAAGAAGATGCCTGCCACGTGAAGAAATGAATGATTAATCTTATCTTTTATAGAGAGAATGAACGAACCTGGAGTGTATATATATAGTATAGGGAGCCCTCTAAATGATATCTATGGGTTGATTCCACCATTCTGCAACTTCGCTGACTTTGACCGCCACTAAATTATAAGTTTTTACCCCGAGACTTCGTCAAGTCGCCACTACCTTTTTATTTCTTGTGTTTATTTTATTTCTTGTCAATGTAATACGGATATCGAAGAGGTTAATTAGAATAAAAGATTGATGGTCAGGACTCTGCAAACTTCACTTCAGATCTTAACTTCATTTGAGTTGTTAATTCCAATGATTGTTTCGTTATTTTTTATTTTATTTTAAGTATAATACAAAGTCGGGATATTTATCAGAAAAAAGGAAAAGTATATCTTTCCGTGGGGTGTATAGTCTACGGTACTACCATTAAAAGGAAAAAGGAAAAATATCATGTATGTATGTATTTGGCAAGGAATAGGAGAAAAGGTATTCTCACTTCACCTCGTTAAGAATCTCTATCCATGGTTTTCAAGGAATTGTTTATAAAATATTAAATTAAAAAAAAATAATATAATAAAAAAAAATTGTTTAAAAAGCTAAGAAAGTTACCCAAAATTACTTAAATAAGCAATTTTTTGTGAGTTTCTTAGCTATTTAAGCAATCTATTCTTTATTATATTATTTTTTCTTAAATTAATATTTCCTAAGCAACACTCTAAGAAATATTAATGGAAATGGTCTCAACTACAAAGTACAAACCAGTCGCTTTCCGATTAATTAATTTGTCGTGCTTTCGCTCTTATTGGGCTTAATATTCATAGCCCATTTCTTCTTATTACACCCAAGATAAGTAAAGCAGTATACATTGCATTATTGCCATAACCAATTGGATACGCAACGAATTTGGCGGGGGTTGTTATCCTGTATGGCGTGGAAACAACCCTCTTATTGACACATACATCAGTAGATCACAGAGTTTTGATAGACAAAAACAGTAAGATATTCACTACAACGATTTTCTAGTTTTTTTGTTTTGACACAAGCTGCCAATAACATATTTTTGTGTTCCTAGTTTCCCTAGACCAGGGCCTAACCTGTGAATCTGTGACCCATCCCCAATGAATTGGCCCTCTTTTAAACGGATATTCAAACTACCATCCATTTAGTGTAATAATGAGTTCGGAAATCATAATACACATTGTTATGCCAGCAATTGTCTAAATGGACCTAGACAAATCAAACATTTCAAAATTATTTAATTTGAGTATTCTGACCGTTGGAAATAGAAACGTATTTAGCCCTCAACAAGGACAACCTCCCCATCAAATTTGTGGACCTTGCTCTGGAACACCTCCAGATTCTTCTTCACTCTCGAATCCTTCATCTCTAGCTGCCCTAACCGACCCGCCATAGCCGTCACCCTCTCCCTACACTCCTTTGTTTCCTTCTCTCTTCGTCTCAGCTCCTCCCTCAGCTCCTCCATCTTCGCCTTCCCCTCCGCTATACCTCTATTGCACTCCTCTTTCTCAATCTTCGCTGCATCGTAATGTCTGAAGTACTCTACAGCCTCTGCGAGCTCCGTGACGGCCGTTTTGAGCCACGACACATCGATTTTTACCGAGTCCATGTCCTTCACTACTGCTGCGATCTCGGCCACGCGTGTCTTCGTCAGATCTCTCAGCGCCGTTGATTTCAGCTCCATCACTGCTGTGGCTAGAGATTCCAGGTAAAACGACCTTGTTGAAGTGGATTGCAGCTTCGAGGAGGCGGCTATGTCTCCGTGTTTCTTGATGATCGCCTGAAGCGTAGCGGAGACGCTCTGCCGCACTCTGTAACTGGCGACAGAGACGTAAGTCTCAGAGATCGCTAACTGTTTCTCCTCCTTTCCTGCATCCACAGAGCTTTCAAGTCCGCGCATCTTGGCGATCTCCTGCAGCGTGAAGCTCGCAGACTCGTCCAGCAGCTCTGGCGGCTCGTACTGCCTGTCTTGCTCGTAGGTTTCTGCCGCTGTGATCTGGTACTTGTAGTGAACCGGCTGCAAAAGGAAATCGTAAGAAAATCGTCATAGTTCGGTAAACAGATCTTGCAAAAGAGAAAAAAACGTACTGTGCTGCTCCCGGAAATGCCCCTGGAACGATGTCCAGTTGCAATCTCTGGAAATAGGTAGGTGGAATGGTCGTCTTCGTCATCGCTGGATGAGTAGTATGGCGGTGGTGGAGTGCGGTTTGTGGCTCCATGAACAGGACTCATGGGAGGACTGCTACGAGGTGAGACATCAGCATCTGCCTCGTACATCCCTTCGAAATGATCTTTTCCGTTGTATCTTTCAGGCTGCAAGTAAGGAGTCGAAGTCAGAGAAGGGTTAGCAGAAAGGCGTTAAAGAGTTTGGAGTACAAACCCTTCTGTGTGGAGATGGAGAGCAGCTTCGGGATGGATGAAAAGGGCTCGCACGAAACGATCTTAAGTTTCCCTCTGCCTCATACCTTTCTCTACTATAGTCTCTTCCACGGTCATGCTGCCAAAGCAAGAGAGCTGGTTTTGGTTCTGAATGAGATAAATGTAAAATAGGACCACAACTTGAATACCATGTCATAGGGAGCTGGAGAGCGGCTTCTTGAGGGGTGAAATGGGCTCACATTGGCCTCGGCGTCATACATTCTCTCATTTCTGCTAAAGTCGGTAGACCTCCTACGACGATCAGGCTGCAATAACAGACCAAACATCCCAAAACGTTCTGTTTTAATAGTTTCTCATCTATGGAAGAAAAAAGATTCAGAAATGAGTGAGTACCGTGCGGGTTCTGGCAGATCGAAAAGGGCTCACAGATGTGTCGCTTCTCGGGGTGACGTCTGCCTCAGGCTCATAACCCATTGTCTCTGTTCTTTCTTTACCATGCTCTCTGGGACGCTCCGGCTGGCATCAGACAAAGAAAGAATTAAAAACCATAGGAAGTGATAGGAACTTGTAATAAAAAAAAAGAGACGAGAATACCGTGCTATATCTGTAGACCGGAGGCCGATGGTGGGAATTGGGGACGCGTTCAGAGGCTTGCTGTTGTTTCCAGTGAGTGGTTTGTTCATTAGAGATGGGAAACGCGTATTCTGATTCAGATCTCCTTATCCCGAAATGAGACACCGTAGGAGATCGACCTTCAGGGGGATGAGGAGGGCTCGAAGGATTGCTCTTGCTCGCATTTTTGTGACCAAAGAATCCTGGACATACAACTTCAATTTAGCCAAGCCACACCACACCATCAAACCAAGTTTTCTATTTATTTACAAAAAAACAAACTGACCTGCTCTTTTGCCATATCTCTTCTCTCTGTTCGAATTGAAGAAATCCATCCCCGGGATTGGTATATTAAGCTGCGTGTAAACTGCAAAATCTAACTGATTCAGAGAAGACAGAGGTCTAACCAACTCTTTAATAGACAGAGGGAAGGGCATGGCGTGGTCTGGTAGTTAATGACCCGACAGTGACAATCAGCCTGAATTATTAAATGTGCAGTTGATAATCCAACTGTAGGAGCCACTCACAGTGACTTGGTCAAGTTTGGCTACCGTTCTTTATTATTCTCTTTGATTAATAGATGACGAAAAGTAATGACATACCACGACCAAATCGTCATAATGAGTCAATCATTATTCCCCTAACGTTATCAATTTTGAAAAATTACAGATTTGGTTGGCGCAACATTTAATAATTTTATTAAAATACTAATGGGCTTTTAATTGGGCCAAATTAGGAGAAATGGCCCAAGAGGGGGTTTTCAAGATAAACCCTAAGTGAAACTAACCTTTCTCTCCGTGATCTGGTCTCTGGAAGTTTCGATGACGAGTCGGCTCAAGGAGATCGTGAAGAAGTACGGGAAAGTGGCGCTGGGAGTCCATTTCTCAGTCTCCGGCGTCTCGATCAGTGGCTTCTACATCGCCATCAAGAGCAACGTCGATGTCGAATCGCTTCTGGAAAAGTACCAAATCCCCTGGTTCTCCTCCAAGGAAAACCCTAACCCTAGCCTCGATTTGAATCTAGAAGAGGGTACGAACGGGAACGGGAACGGGAACGGGAACGGGAACAAGACGAAGCAGTTGGCGAAATCGGCCGGTGGAGCCCTAGCGTTGGCGGTTCTGTGTAATAAAGCGCTGTTTCCGATCAGAGTGCCCATCACAATGGCCTTGACGCCTCCCATTGCTAGATTTCTCCGCCACAGGAAAATCCTCAAAACCGGCGTCTGATCTCTTTTGTCTATCTTCATCTTGTATTTGAAAGAGATTGAGAAAAAACTGTGTGTTAGAGAAATTTGAGATATATTGTTGTTGATGCTTATAATAAAATCTGAATCCTGAATTACCAATATTGAAATAGAGCATTCTTCGTTATTCATCTCAATATGTAATTTTGTATCCGATTTCATCTTGTTCGATTGACCGACAAAATGAAAGTAATTTCGGTGCGGTTTTCCCAAAACAGTATACTGATAGAAGGAGTGGGAGTGAGCAAACATACCCGGAGCGGAGATACCAAATCGGAATTGATTAAAAATATCCGAATTGCAACAAAACCAGAAAAGCTAAATTTTCAACTGTTCCTATTTTAAAAAGTTTATGGTATTTTTTTTAGGGTGATTTATTAGAATATGATCAATTTGTTGATTAATTACTAGTTTGGTAGTTAATTTTTTTTAATTACTAATTTAGTCACATACCCTTAGTACCTTTGATAGAAAATATATTTACAGAAATACCATTATTTTTAAATGTCACATATTTGTTACACGAATAATAGATTTATTTGAACTTGACTGATTTATTTGAAATTTTAATCTCCGGAAAATAAATCTATGAATGCCTTGATGACAGATTTTTATTCGATCATAGAGTTATTTTCCTTCGTAGACTTATTTTTGCAAGTCTATGACACGATACGACATATTAGTTTGGTTCAACAAATTTATGGCATACATTGGTAGAGTTGTTTTAGTTGATAGATTTATTTATAAGTCTATGACATGACACAACAGATTTGTGTAATTTTGATAGAGTTGTTTTTTGGTTGATAGACTTATTTTACCTATCCATAGACTTACCAATTGTCATGGTGACAGACTTGTTGTTTTAGCGTTCTTTGACAACATATATATATATATAAGTCTGTTACTGAAGCAGACTAATAAGTCTGGGAAAAATTGGCTCCGACGTAATGACAAATTTTTAGACAATGGTTACAGATTTGTTTACGTCCATAGACTTTAAAATAAATATGTGAGGCATCGATAAATTTGTCATCAAATCAGACATATTTTTACCTATTTTTTTAGTTTTTGCCAATTTTTAACCTAAAAACAAGTAAACTTATCTCCCAAAACTCATGAGCAGTCATTACTTCTCTCGTTCATAAGTTTTTTTTTTCTTTCTCTATCCATCAATAGTTTATCATAGTATTTCACATAATGGATTATGAGGTTAATCTTGTTTGTGGGAAATGAGTTTTTGACAACACACGATGGTTTTTTGTGGTTGATAGTAGACGCGAAAATAATATTATACAAGGTAAGAGGGAAATTTTTTTTACAGAATTCAAATCCAAAGTCTATGAGTATTATACAAAACGAGAGGAAGAGCAAGGGAGAACAAGAGGGATGGAAGGTGATAGAAGACCAGAGAACAATAGGAAGAACAATAGAAGACCGATGGGGGAATGAGTTTAGGTTTACATTGGTGTGTTTTGATTTTATTTTATTTTGTTTTTTTTTGTTTCTGTTTTTGTATATCCATAAAATTTTTAATTATGTCCCTTACTATATATATGTTTTCATTCATTTACTAATTAGTTTTAATAATTTGGAATAATTTGAAAGATTTATGTTTGATATATATAAATATTTTGATTCATGTAGTAAATAGTATTAATAATTTGAAATACTTTGAATGAATTATTTTTTCATATATATATATATATATATAGAGAATGACAAATATACCCAACCTTTCATACCCACTAACCACATATAACCACATCCTATTTTTTAATCACATATACCCAACACTTTTTATTTTAATACTATTATACCATTTCCTATAAAATACTGTTCACTCCACGTCTCTCTCCAAGCTTTATTCTTCCTTCGATTCCGTTGCTTCATTCGAGATCAGCTGGAATTACTGTGACGGTGATGACGACGAGAGGAATGTGACGAGATTGAGTTCGAGAATTATGATGGATGTGGAAACGAGAGGGACGAATTAGGATTTGAAGAGAGGCTATCGACATCGATGTTGTTGATTGGAATCGAAGGGCAACATTGCTTACATGAATCGACATTTGTTGGTGTTCATGATGGTGTTGGAGAGCCAGATAGAATCGGGGACTTTCAGGACTTTCGTTGGTGTTTATGATGGTCATGATGGTCCGGAAGCTGCTTGTTATGTCTGTGATAATCTCTATACACATTTTTTAGGTTCGTTGTTGCCCATTCGTGTTAGAGCTTGAGTTAATTGAATGGGATAAGTAAAGTTTGTGATTGAAGATGTTGATTGGTTAATAAAAATGGCTTCTTTGACTTTTAAGCTCTTTTGCAGTCGAGGCTTTTAAGATTAAGTCCACCTCTGCAATTTTCAACATCTCGCCTTTTAGGTAGTTGATTGAATCTTCTAGTAATTTTAAAGTTTCTACACTTTTTGCGTATTTTCTGTTATGAAATGCCAAATCTTTTGTTTGCGGGACTTGAATTGATTAGTAGTGTGATGGGGTCAGGGAGTTCGATAGAGAGTTGGAGACATGAGTCTCGGTCAGCTTCAGCTTCTTCACAATCTTCATGGACTCCTCAACAAAGCTATTTTCCGTATGTGCAGAGAGTTATAACTATCCTACTCCTCCTTATGCTTCACCGACTCAGCCTTTTTCCCAGCCGGCGCCTTCTCAAAGTTATGGGGGTGAGAATAAGAAGATGTTGGAGCACAAGTATTCGAGAATTTATGATAATTACTCTTCTTTGGATCAAGTGAGTTGAATTTTGAATTGGTTTTTTAGCCGAATCTCTTGTGTGTTTCTTGGTGATTACAAAACATGAAAGCGTAGATGCTTATGTGTACGATAGAAAGCTGATGATGTGGCCAACGCTAAGGGTCTTCTCTTGGGCAAAGCAGAGACGTCTCGTTGTGTCCAAGCCCTCTCATCACTCATGAAAATTAATATGACTCCAAGGCCTCAAGATTCAAGCCAGATGATGAAGAAGCTTGACACACACACACACACCACAAAGACCGCAAGATTTGCAATGCTGCATTAGCTCTTCTTAAACTTTTGAGGCAGAGGATCACTGTTCAACAACGTAAACATTCAGCCACTAAGACGTTTTGTACCACTTTGGTTTCCACAACATGATGATGAGTATGTACTATGTAGTTTGGTATATGAGGAACTAATTTTAGTAACAGTTTTTCTTCTTATCACTCAACAACTGAAAATGTACTATGTTGTTTTGTATGCAAGTACTAAGAGTATTTCTTCTTATGTAAGTTACTTATCAAACATATCATGATAATGTAGTTTGAGTAACTTTACACACAGATTAATCTTAATGGTGTCTGAATTTTCCTTCACCAATGTTCTTACTAAACCACTTAGGCTGGTACAAAGCAACAACATATGCTATCCCCAATCCAAACAAAACTCGATGAGTTGTACACTGGAATCTGCAACTTTGCTCACAATTGAACTAATGTAAATGACATCGCTCGATGAGTTCTCCTTAAATCCATGAGCACAAGATCCAACCACAAGGCACAACCCATCTGGCTTTTTCCCACGTTTAATCTTTTGCAGCAAAATACATAACAAGAACAGTATTCTGATCATTGATTTTAAGAAGTAAAATCGGTATCTAGAGATGCAGATGAGATACATGTCATAGTAGAACCCATAATTTTCTCTAGGATAGGGAATCAATCAGAAAGTATATATTTCCTATGAATGTGACTATAATGCAAATGAAAAGGAAAACTTAGATATGCTATTAGGCAAAAAAAACACCTGTTTCAGAATAAGAGAAAAATTCCCCATTGCATCAATGTCACCTGTAGAAAGTTGCAGAACCTTATCAATCATCAAAAAGTTCAAACAATTCATATAATATGTTAGAATTATCTTCTTAATTGGGAGATGTTTTTCAGAGAAAGCGTTAGATAACTAACTTGCAGCTAAATCGTCATAGATGAGGATGTTCGAGAGACTGCAATCTTCTATAACTCCACCAAGAGATATTATAAAAAAAATTATAGATAAATTTTAAGGAAATTATAGAAAAATTATAGAGAAATTCTAAAGAAATTATTAGGCTACTTACAAATTATAAAGAGATTATATTGAAATTCTAAAGAAATTTATAAACTATAGGGAAATTTTAAAGAAATTATAAGACTACTTACAAATTCTAAAGAAATTATAGAGAAATTCTAAAGAAATTATAAGGAATTTTTAAAGAAATTATAAGCTAGTTACAAATGTCTTTGGAATTATAAGAATTCAATGTAAAGATCCATTATATTATAAGCTAGTTACAAATGTCTTCAGTAAGACAAAATATTAAAAAAATTTAGAACTCAAATCTTATAAAAAAAAAGAAAAAGAAATGAACTTACTGCAACAAAACAGTCACGGCCAATAAGACCATAGACGAACCAAGGAAAATAAAGTGTGACAAGAAAAACGGCATGTACTCTAGACTCTTCGTCTTTATCACCAATCTCTGTAACCAAAAGGCTCCAACTATCTGTAACATAAGCAACAGTGGTTCAATCAAAATAACACTTACCAATCAGCCATTATTATGAAGCAGTTCCTAAACAAAATTGACTCAACAAATTTGACATTTGTGAAACCTTGCTAAGCTGCTTTGCATGTTTTGTGATATTAAACATTCAAACAGAAGTTCACATTAATGAAACGGAAATGAAACTATTTCATGGTTTGCGCTTTGGTTCGACAGACACGTAACTTCAAGGTAATTATAAGTTTTCATAAGATAATTATAAGCTTATATAGATATTTACACAACTTTATAAAAATAAAAAAATATATAAACTTTTTATAAAATATTTATAAGCTTTTTCTAAGGTATTTATATACCTTTTCTAAGGTATTTGTAAACAAGAAACTACGCGACAACGACGAAGATTATGGCTCCGTCTCTCCCAACACAAATATTTTTTCTAAAAAGCATAACAAAAACAATTTCACCACCATTTAAGTAAACCACAAAACATCTGCGTAACATTAACAAAAACTATTTGTTTGTATCCAACTTAACCATAATATAAGAAAGTAGCTGGCTCTCCACGAGCCATATAATTAGGAGATATATTAATCTGCTTTACTTTCACTTCATACAACCCTTGCTGTTGTCGCCCGGGTTGAAGTGCGACTAGATTCCCCAACTTCAATATGCTCCTTATCACCCTCTGCTCCGGAATCATAAAGGACAACCATCTTCCCCTTATTTCCCTTTGACGTTTCTCCAGATTTTCTGGCGAACATGCATCCGCTGTCATCCTGAGCAAAATCATGCCAGTCCATCTCTTCATCCGAATCACTGCAACTATTGTTGTTTGCATTTCCAATTTCGGCCTCTTCCATATCAATAAGAGCCCATTCTTCTCCGACCAGTGCAGTCTTTTCCATTAAAACCTGTCAATATAAATAGAAAAATAATTCGTTATTACCATATTTAAAGCACGTAACAAATAGCAGACCACACATTTACATATATTATCACACAATAAACAGTT
>OVAP01003103.1:0-17195 GCA_900406295.1 Aurinia saxatilis
GGGAATGACCTTTCCAGTGATGGTACCTATATTTTAAAAAAGTAAGAAAAAGAAATCAGAAGCAATGAAGATACATGTTAGAGACTAACATCTCGATGAGCCATAACCAAACTATAAAGTATAGATTATTAGTGGTACTCAAGTCTGGGGGAGAGTAGTGAATATTTCTGTTCAAGTGTGGATTTGTCAAGCATCGAATGGGAAAGGAGTCTAGAACTTTCGAAGGCATTGGGATCGGAANGATTAATAAGTTGGCTAAGATCATTCCAATCCTCCAAGCAAACCTCTTTCACATTTTTGTTTATGTTTTGCTTGAGGGCAAGAAAATGCTAAGTCCGGGGGGTTGATATATCTCGTATTTTACCGGGTTTTTATTATAATAAACATATAATTATTTATATTTTAGAGTCTATATATTATTATTAGAGTCCAAATAAGTTATTTTAGGTACATGGACGAATTTGGGGCTTTTGGTGAATTATGGAGGAATTATGGAGCAAANATGGAATAATTATGGAACAAAGGGAAGCAAATATGTGGAATGATAATGCAGAAGCTGTCCTAAGTCCCTTAAAGATCGTATCATACGAAGGTCTTCTCGAAGGACTTGTAATCTCAAATTTTTACACAACATAGAAATTTGAGTTAGCTTCACTTTGGCGGTGGTTTCAGCTCATTCTGATTATTGGTTGAGGAGATATGACGGTTTTAGTGAAAACATGTCATTCTGGCTGGGAGAAAAGGAAATTTCTCAAATCTCCAAGATCAAGATTTTTCCTAAATCTTTTATGATTAATTTCCTCATCCTAAAAATTCGTCATAGACCCTATAAATACTTTTCTACGGCCATTGTTTAGGCTTATGTTTTATTTTTACTTTGAGAAAGTTTTGGGAGAAGATTTTCTTAAACCCTTTTATTGAATTTATATTGCTTTCATTCAATTATTGCATGATGAATTGCTCGGCCATGCTTGAATAGTTAATTATTTAGGTTTAGGGTTCTTAGATTATGATGATTTTCTGTTTACCTTAAGCTTAATTTAGGAACCATTAATTTGCTTTTCTCTTAGATGTTCCTATTACTAGATTCATAGATTAGCTACCTTCAGCCTAGATCATAGGGAATTTATTGTGCATGAGAGTGTCAATAAATTGCTGGAATTAATCTTAGGAGAGCTAGCTATCTTTTCTCAAGGAGACTTGGTTCAGAATAGTTAGTGAACAATTGAATCGGTTTGACAATGCTTGTTTAAACTCCATAGGAATTCTCAAAGAGATTTGGTCATTCTAGGATTATAAACTAATCTAGTAAGTCTCAGCGAGAGTTGGATTTGCTAGATAGGATTGTTCATGTTCTAGAGTTAAGGTTTCCTTAGACTTTGTCCGACGGGTGTCGATCGACACCACATCAGTGTCGATCGACACTGTCCGTATTTAGGTTCAGAATTGATTCCTAGTTGAAATTCCCAAAGCCTAGTATCCTTTTAATTGATAAAACCCCCTTTCAAAAGTTACTTAGTGATAGTGTACAATGGAAAAACATTAAAACCAATTGTCTGCATTTATTTAGAGTTTAATTTATTAGTTGCATATTTATTTGGGTCTTTGTGGGATTCGATCCTTAAGTCCTATAGCTGACAGTTGTTGTGCACTTTGTGTATCAATGTTGTCGAGGGAGTCGTGGCCCGCATATGTAATGAGAAAAGTTATGGCCCGCGAGCCACGTTGCGATGTATCTCGCGACCCACGCGATTAGTTGTGGCCTGCGAGCTACGTTGCGATGTAGCTCGGGACCACGCGAAGGTCGTGTCCCGCGGGAGGTATCGACGGACTTGGTCCATGAGACCTATCGGAAGGATTGGATTGTTGTACACATCGGAAGGAGCATGGGGCGTATCAGAGGATCCTCGGTAGGATCGTGGGACACATCGGAACGCCATCGAAGGATCGTGGCCCGCGAACACGAAGAAACTCTCGTGGCCCGCAAGCTACAAGGTACTCGTGTCGCCCGCGAGCACTTCGCATGGCCCATGAGTCCCTTGCACGTCGTTCCCCGTGAACCTTGTTCTCGTCGTGGCCCGCGAGGTCTTTCGGAGGCTTGGTTCGCGGATCGTATCAATAGGTTGTGTCCCCGGCACGTAGTTGGAAGGATCATCGATGAACATCTATGTGAGTCGGAAGGATGGTCGATGAATCGGAAGAATACTCGGATGGATCACGGAACGTGGCTCGCAAGCAAGGAACACCTTACGTGGCCCGCGAGTGAGGAAGACCTCGTGAGGCACGGACAAGGCGTGGCCTTCGAGACTTTGCAGAGACTTGGCTCGCGAGCTACGTCAATCGTAGCTCCTGAGCTTTGCGATGCTATGGCCCGTGGGATGTGTCTTGAGACTTTATCCCCGAGATGTAGCCGGAAGGATCATCGATTAGTACCTAGACGGGTCAGTAGGACCATCGATGAATCGGAGGGAGCTCGATGGTTCATTGGAGGGATTTGGCTCGGGTACAAGTCGGAAGACTTGGCCCGCGAGCCAAAATGGGGTTGTGCCCCACGAGCCACATCCGAGGTTGTTGCTCGCGGGCCACGTTACACGATGTAGCTTGTGAGATACACTTTTCTTTGTAGCTCGCGGGCCACGCTTGGCCACTTCTAGTGATTCGTGTCTACATCGCATCACGGTACCCATGGTGGTCGTAACTTGAATCCCTATATTGATGGATATGCATCGTGTGATGATCGATGATCGAAGATAACTCATCGAGCGTTAAAATGCTTGATGGAAAGAACGGCTGTCCGAGTCGTGGGTCATAGCCGTTGACTGTATTTCGCTATCAATCTTTGGGGGTGGAATCCGTCCCCCACAGTTAGCCCCCAACTCTTCATTGATTTGTTAACGATGGAGAGTTCGAGTTGAAGCTTGAAATTGATGCGTGTCCGACGATCATGTCTTGTTGGATTGTCGTGATAGCCGATGCTTCTTCGTATGCCAAATCATTTTCCAATGGGTAGTTATCTCACGAGTGGCTCTTTGACCGAGATGATTTTCCCACCAAAATCTTCTACTAAAGGAAGGATCCCTCTTCATTTTCTTCCAAGGTCCTCATTCTTGAAGTTTTCAAGTCTTTAGAGTTGATCAGGTAACTCCTTGTTCTCTCCTCTGTTCTTCATGCTCTTGGTGATGTCACATGCTAGTTTTAGTCTTGACAGAACTTGCAGAAGTTATGTTTGGATGATTTGCTGAGAATCCAAGCGTTTGTAGGGCTCGATCTTCCTAGGTTTAGAAACTAGGTAGAATAGTGTTATAGGATCATCGGAACATTATTCACTTCATATTCCTTCCCATGCTTAGTGAGTAAAACAAAAGATGGATGGTGACCATGGTAGCACTCATCTTTGAGAGTATATGTCGAAGAAGGCGTGGGCCATGTTCGAAAAGAACATGCGTAAGCGTAGATCGGTGTGTGGGCAGGAATTCACACACAACCAAAAACTTGTCTAACGGATCTTTTAAGGGATCGTCGACTTTCTTAGTATGAACCGCTAAGAAAGTTAAAGAGAAAGACAAAGAACAAGGTAAGAGACGTAGGGTCTCTTTATAGGTAGCAAAGAGAATTCTCGAATACAAGTTGTTAAGACCTAAGCTATCCGAGAGAGAAGAAGATGATCTAAGACCTACGACCTTAGATCTTATATATACTATAACTAAACCGCCTTGGGGCCCAAGCTCTTTCGTGAGCCACCTTCCATTTCCTGAAGATTTGCTCCATTCTTCCAGCAGTCTTCGGGATAGTTTCTTTTCTCCTTAGATAATACGATGATTCTATTCTCGAACCTTCTGGCTTGATGGCGCTCGGAACAAACCTTAGGGCTTTGTCTCGATGGAAGATGGAAATGGGCCGAGGGAACTGAGCTGGGCTATTTGGCTAGTTATAAGTATTTCTGGGCCCACGAGATTGTTGAGATAATCTCGTAAGTCGTATGTGTTCTGATGATCACCTCATTAAAAACCTTGGCAAAGAAAACTACCTGGGAAAAACCTTACCAAGGGAAAAAGTGTGGTCACGATGATCGTTTGATGAAATGTTCATCGTGGGTCCTTAGTTCTCGCTTAAACTAAACCATATGACAGACCCATGGGATGCGATGTTGCTAGGCGATCTAGGTTGGCTTGAGCTCGCGGATTGAAATGTGAGAGATGTCGCGGGCCACGCCTGGAACTTAGCCCGCTGATATCGAAGAGAGACTTGTCTCGCGGGTCACAGCAAAGACGTAGCCCGCACACCATGGGATCGAACTCACCCCGCGAGCTATGCGGAGAATGGAGCCCGCGGGCCGTGGCAAGGGCGTAGCTCGTAGGCCACGGGGAGAGTGTAGCCCGCGAGCTTCGTTGCCTAGTTCATCCCGCGGGTCATGGTAATGGTTTAGCTCACGGGCCAAGGCATGAGTGTAGCCCGCGAGCTTCGTTGGCAAGTTCATCCCCCAGGCAACGTTGAGCGTGTAGCCCGCGGGTCATGGTAATGGTGTAGCTCGCGGTTTACGGCAAGAGTGTAGCCGGCGAGCTATGTTTCTAAGTTCGTCCCGCTGGCCACAATGAGCATGTAGCCTGCGGGTCATGGCCATGGTGTAGCTCGTGGGCCACGGCAAGAGTGTAGCCCGCGAGCTACATTGCTAAGTTCATCGCACGGGCCACGTTGAGCATGTAACCCGCGAGCCATGCCCATGGTGTAGCTCGCGGGCCACGACAAAAGTGTAGCCCGCGAGCTACGTTGCTAGGTTCGTCCCGCGGGCCACGTTGAGCATGTAGCCCGCGGGTCATGGCCATGGTATAGCTCGCGGGCCATGGCAAGGGTGTAGCCCGTGAGCTACATTGCTAGGTTCGTCCTGCGGGCCACGTTGAGCATGTAGCCCGCGGGTCATGGCCATGGTGTAACGTGCGGGCCATGGCAAGGATGTAGCCCGCGAGCTACGCTATTAGGCTTATCCCGTGGGCCACAGTGTTGATGTAGCTCGCGGGTAAAAGCCATGGTCTTGTCACCGGGCCATGGTCTAGACTTGGCCTGCGGACGATTGTCTCGATGTCTTCGTTCGACCCTTTGCGGGTCAGTCTCGTGTCCGGACGTTCAATTGATCATAGGAAGATCGAATTGGTTTGTCTAAGAAGGTTCGGGACCGCAATGAGACTTCGCTAGCACATTGCTTGGTGAGGTTCTGACCGGGACCCACCAACCAAATGTCCATAGAATAAGCTCGATGGTTCGTCGTGTGAGTTTATAGAAAGTCTGGACCACGGAACAAACCGAAGGACTTGTCGTGCGAGCTAAAGGCCTTACACGGCCCGCGGGATAGTCCGTGACCATGGTCCATGGGCCGTGCCGATCGTGTAGCCCGTGGGGTGCTTGTGCGAGCTTGTCCGCGGGCCACGTTCGTTACTTGGCTCACGGGACAAGCCTAAGGGCTTTCTCCGCGAGCCAAATTCGATCCATGTCTTGTTATATGTATTGTCGATCGTGGGACCCTTGGTGATCCATGCTTAATCATGTCGTTACCAATCGATAGTCCCTGACTGTAATGTTCGACGGTGTGGACATATGACCAGCTCGTGGGCCGTAGTAGTGTTTTGCGGCAAACACTGAGCCATTTCAGGTTATCAATCTTCGGGGGTGGAATCCGACCCCCACAGTTAGCCCTCCAAGTCTCTATTACTTTGTTAACTATGGAGAGTTAAAGTATAGCCTGAAGTCTGAAGATTGATGCATGGTTGTTGATCACATACCGTTGAGATGGCATGGTTACTGAGGCGTTATCCTTTGACGGGTTATTATCTCAGACGTGGGCCATGCATGTCATGGTATATGAAATCTGAAGGTTGCACTGACACGTCGATCGAGATGAATATTAGGGATCTCCCTAAAAAATCTTCTATATAAGAGAAGTCTCCCCTTCATTCCTCTCCAAAGCAAGCATTCCTGAAGTTCAGAAGTTTTCCAGATATTTTCAGGTAACTCTCTGTTCTCTCTCCTGCGTTCTTCGCGTTCTTACTGATGTGACATGATAGTTTTTAAGATCTTAGCCTTGGTAGAAACTTGTAGAGATTGCCTTGTTTGGATGAATCATTGAGAATCGGAGTGTTTGTAGCGTTGAATCTTCCTGAACTTAGGAACTTCGTAGTTTGGTGTTATAATAGTGTTACAATCTCGGGACACTATTCACCAATTGTATCTTCATCTCTCCCATCT
Source organism: Aurinia saxatilis (assembly GCA_900406295.1). Lineage (NCBI taxonomy): Eukaryota > Viridiplantae > Streptophyta > Magnoliopsida > Brassicales > Brassicaceae > Aurinia > Aurinia saxatilis. The sequence goes on from OVAP01003103.1 coordinate 6,238, forward strand.
TTTCCACTATATTCTTTATTCATTCACCCATTCATTCTCCATTCTTTCCTCTTGAATTTGAGAGATGGATGAGGTAGAGGATGGTATGTTCCTTGGTGAGTGGGTGAAGGAGAGAAAACGGGCCGTGACCAAGGAGAGGCGTCGCAGGGAACGTCTTGCGGGTCCCAACAGTGAAGCTCGCAAGGGAGTGTCAGTCCATTTGCTGGCGGGCCAAGTTTTCGAGCGGTCCCGGGACGTAGCGAGCGGAGCTCGCGTGCTTCCCCATGGCTCAGGCTGTGCGAGCTCCATTCTCGGTGGGTCCCTTCCAGAACCTGAAGCTCGCGGGACGGAAGAGACTGTGCGGTGCGCGGGCTTCGTCCCCGGTGGAGCCCGTGTTGAAGCTCGCAGGGGGAGATGGAGCTTTGTGGCGTGCGTGCTTCGACGCCGGTGGAGCTCACATCGAAGCTCGCGGGGGGAGAGGAAGCTTTGTGGCGCGCGGGCTTTGTCGAGAATGGGTCCCGGTTGGGTGGCGTTGAAGGTCGTGCGGGTCCCGGAGAACACATAGCTCGCGGGGGAGAGGAGACTGCCTAGCGCGTGGGCTTCGTCCCTGGTGGAACCCACATTGAAGCTCGCGGGGGAGAGGAAACTTTCGTTATTTTGTTGACTTTTCTGGGTTTTGCCTATAAATACTCTTTTTGTTGTTTATTTAGAGGATAAGCTTTACCATTAACAAAAACCCTAAGCTCTCTTGTAATCCTGTTAGATCTTCTCTTTTACGATTCAAAGATTTGATTTTTGGTTTGACAAACTATTAATCTTATCTTTTATCATGTCTTACCTTTCAATTTTCTATCTTTCTATGGTTATGTGTGAGTAGTTTCTCTATTGATCATTGAGTATGGTAGATTAGGGGTAATTAGTGATGGGTCTTGAGTTGTGGGGTTAGTATTAGGGATTCCTTAAACATCTTGTAAGCTTAATGCTATTTCTACTTTGATCACCTAGGAATAGATGTTAGTCATTTCTCACACCCACAAGGTGTTTGGTGAAATGCTTGAATGAACAAATGTTTTGCTTTGTCATCTTGGCCATTACGAAATGAGTCAAGGTGCTTAGTGGTTGATTGGCCTTGAGTTTTCTTGCTTGAATTCCATTGATTTGACAATTGGGAAATTAGTCAAATTAATGATTTTCAAAGGGATTAACACCAAAGGCATTTGGGTTAATCTATAGATTAGTGGTCCTTTGCCTAGGATTGTGCTTTTGATTGTTAAACTAACCCCCACAAGGTCAATTACTAGTTACCCTTAGTCATTATTGCCATTACTCATTAGTCAATGCTTGTTTAATTTGATTTCTTAAACCGTTTAAGCTTGCTTCATTGTTTTTACTTGCTCTTTATCGGTAGTCTTTTTCATTGCTTATTAGTTCACTTGGTTAATGCATGTTTCAAGTTTAAATTTGAAAACCAAACTCTTTGATTGCTTTAGATTAATAGGAATTTGATGTGCTTATCGCGTTAAATGGATTGACCCTTAATCTATAGTACGACTACTCAAGTGAGTTGTGGTTAGCGAAAGGTTTTGAACGCTAGACACAAACGTCTCTGGCGATCGTGTCGTAAGGGCCCCTCGGGGATACTTCAGCTTGTACGAAACTTTCTTCTACGAAGGTTTGCTTTGGTTGCCGTTTCCTGAGGTTTTACTACGTACTTAGCACAATACGGGCTATGCAGCCCTCAACTTCCTCTGAATGGAATTCGACATATGGTTGGGATCATGACGCGCATCATCAAATGCAGAGTTGATATTGAAGCCGACTTCCTATTGCATGCACTGGCTGTTCGTGGTTTTACGGGAACTCTCAAGTACTCTCTTTTCGGGAAGAGATACAAGAGCATTATCTCCGGTCTTCCGAGGAAGGTCCATCATTGGGAGGATCAATTATTTTATGTTGAGGCCGACTGTGACTCCGTTGAGGGCAACGGCTCTTTGTAGAATGAGATCTCGATGGGGGCCCGCAGGGTATCTTGCACGTTTTATGTACACATGGTATAGATTAGTCGTATGTTGCTTGTATGTTTGCTGACCTTTGATATTTCTTGTGCAGTGATCTATCCGTTGGTGACGAGACAAAAGGATAATCGAAGTTGCACGACAAATTTTGAGAGCATTCCAGCAACTGGAAGGAAATCTTTTTGCTGAACAGAGTTGAGCGGGCCCGTTTCCATTTGCCCGGTTACGATTTTCCTCCTTGTTCAGAAGATCCTGTTGAAGATATGAAGAAGAGGGCGACTCTCATTGATTCCTATGTGTCAGGCGGGTCATATAGCGGTATTGCAGTTCAGCGAGCCTCGTGTTGCTAGGCGCGGGGAATCTGTCAGGAGTTCTGCTGGCCCCCTGAAGGAGACCATGCTTTGTATCGAGCCTGCGGACACTCCGTTTAGGGCCGACAAAGGCAAAGGAGTCACAATGGCCGATGCGAGTAAGAAAGCCAAGAGGGCGATGAAGGATTTTTCTGAGGGCCGGTGGAGTTTCTTCGTGTTCGAGACCGTTACATGGATACTTCGAGTGCTAGGATGAATGTTGATATGCTCAAATTTACCGTAAGAGCTAACTGCAAGAGCACAGTTAATTAGCTGTAGTATTTATGGATTGAATCCACAGTGACTTCAAGTTGCCTATAAATTTAAAAATTTAAACTTCACTAAGCAGATTTAATAAGAATGACTATCGAATAACTATTAATTAAAGCTGTAGAGAACGAGTTTTTATTTAAATCAATAAAACAAAAGCTAGGCCATGGATAATCTTTGGGAAATCTGAAATTCATAGATAAGATATTAATTAGAGCATGATTAAGAACAGTCCTAGAACATGAATCACTAATGTAAAATCAACCAACTGTTGTTGCGAAGATTATCTATGTCTAAATCTTAGAATCCCAAATTTCTTTCCAAATTCTATGAATAAAAACAAGCATTAATCCTAAGTTTAATAGATTCACAAAATCCCGAAACAAAATTTCTTTGCAGATAGGTATTTTGCTCATCTAAAATAATTACAGCAATTAATTATGTTGTCGCATCAATTAATTAACCTATAATCAAGTTTCTATGTGATCAAGCTAGAACAATCATTACACACAATTTTAGATGAAGAACTACATATGATTCTTTTAACAATTATCCTAAACTATCAATCCATCGTAAACCATAGAATTACCCAAAGCCTAACAAGCAAACTACTCACACATATCAATGGAAACAATCAACGTGATGAAATAAGTAGGCATGAAAAGAGAATTCCAATAAAATAAATAAAAAAGGGTTCAAAATTCTTCTCTATGAGCAGATTCTTCTCCCTAAAAGCTCTGGAACAGTCTCCTTGCTTAAGTCTCAAAAGAATTTAAGATATGTGAAAACTAAAAACACAAGTATTTATACAGCCAAAACACGTTTTGGTCTTCTGTAGACTTTTCATAAGTTTTGGGGCGGTTTATGCAATAAAAAGAAATATTTATTTGCTGTTTTTGAAGGGGTTTCCTTCGAAACCTTTGTGGGGGTCGTTCGACACCAAGCCCATTCTCGGCCTACTCTATTTGCTCGCCAGAAGGATATGTCTTCACTAAAACGGTCATATCTCTTCTACCTTGAATCAGAATGAGTTGAAACCACCACCAAAGTGAAGCTAAATCGATTTTCTATCTTGTGTCAAAATATGAGATCAAAAATCCATCGGGAAAGCCTCCATATGATATAATCTTTAAAGCCCTTTAGACTGGTTCTGCATCATCATTTCACTAGTTTGCTTCCAAAAGGTCCAAAACACTCTAGAATGCTCCAAAATCACCAAATATGTGCTTTAACCTGTAAATACTAGTAAAGACTAGAAAAACACCTAAAAGACTCGATAAAGCACTTTATATTGTGGCTAAAAACCATAAAATCCACGATATATCAGATGTAAGTGGTTTCCAACTTTGCTTCGGTGATTTCATTTGGAATCAGATGCCTTTAACTTGTCGTTTTGTGATTGCAGTTCATCGCTCATCAAAACATGTTAGTCACCAACTACCAAGTAGATATCGATGTCTTTAAGGCGGACAAGAAAAAGCTCGAGGATCAGCTGGCCGTTCTGAACACGAATAGCGAAGACCTCCGTGCTGAGATCGCACGTCTGGAGTAGAAGGTGACGAAGGGAGCGAAGCGGGCCGCATCTCGCAGGAAGAAGGCTTCGAAGGACGCGACTGACATCAAAGCTCTTCGAGCGATGGTAGCGGACATTGACGACAAGTTCTTTAGTCTTCTCGAGTGCACCCAGAACAGGGTCAAGCGCTTGAAGGAAGAGTTAGCCACCCAAATGTCCATGCATTATCAGGTTAGTCGTTCGGTTGACGTATTCGATAATTGCTAGGATTGTTCGATTTTATGATCCTCTTTTTCCGATTTCGTTGTAGGTTAAGGATTCCCTCAGGAAGATTAGGCTCTTGAGGGGGAAGAACCATCCCAATCTTGCGGTGCTTGAGGCTAGTACGCTTACGAACGAGGAATTGTACGAAGATGGAGCGACGGACTATGATGCCTTTGTTGATAATATCGTAGGAGATCTAGCGTCGATGTTTCAGTCGGCAGTGGGACTATACGATGGTTTCATGTTGATCTGTAGTATTGTTAGCTTTCGTTCAAGCTGTGATGCGTTAGATAAGATAAGTGGTCCCACTGTTGTTTTCCGAGTGTGGTAGTGGGACGTTGATAGATTCTTGAGGATCAGGTTTTACGAATTTCGCCTCCGAGGACTCGCGTGCATGATTGTACATTAGCGATAGGAAGCTTCGTTCATGAGGTGTTTAAAACCAGCATGGTTGCTGGGTTTCGGTGGATCACTAGGCTTTTTGCGGAGAAAGCTTAAACTAGATACCTCCTCATGACGTAGCATCGGATTTGTTCCCATGGGATGGACCAGCATTTAGTTGTTGGTTTTTCAAGCCAAACTATTTCTTCCACACTCCCACTCTACACATAGTGGGACCGCTTCCGACAATAGATGTCGCGTGCTTTACCATAGTGATGGTGTTCATGACCCCGGGTATGTACATTGTTGTAGCCAGCAACAATGGGGAAGTTTGCGTATGTATTTTTGTATCTCTGAAGGATCCCAACACTCCAGAGTGCTATCATCAATGGTGGTTTGCATTATAAGAGCTCTCATATGGGCCCACGTTGATGTAGCTTGATCACCACAAGTTGGTTCTGACATTAACCGGCTCCCCGTCGGGAGTGGTTAATGCCGAGACCAAAACCACGTGACCGTGTCAGCATGCTTCGTGAAGCATGGATGTTTCGTTGGTAAGCCAGATGTGGGACCTGCAATGTAAACGGAAGCAATATAAGGTGTATGAGTTCCATCTAAGTCTAGCCAGTTGAAAATGTTTGGTAGTGAATGAGGTAGTTTGTTACATGGGCAGAGATCGGAGACAGGCTCGATGTTGTCCCAATGTTGGTGTGTTCCACAAGATAGGTATTGGATAGTGACACCAACCGGCTCACCGTCGGGAGTGGTTAATGCCGAGACCAAAACCATGTGACCGTGTCAGCATGCTTCGTGAAGCATGGATGTTTCGTTGGTAAGCCAGATGTGGGACCTGCAATGTAAACGAAAGCAATATAAGGTGTATGAGTTCCATCTAAGTCTAGCCAGTTGAAAATGTTTGGTAGTGAATGAGGTAGTTTGTTACATGGACAGAGATCGGAGACATGCTCAATGTTGTCTCAATGTTGGTGTGTTCCACAAGATAGGTATTGGATAGTGATCGGAAGCAGGCTTGGTGCTGTCTGAACGTCGGTGTGGCCCGAGAGATAGATGTTGATGGAATGGTTTTCGTAAGCCACAAAAATTGAGTGGGAGTATATGAGTATACTACCCCACTCCCCCACCCCTTTCAGAGGAGGGCCCAACTGCACTCGTCGTTAAGACGAGCTGCTTATGTTCCCAGGAAGGGGATCGAGTCGGCTCGTAGTACAATTCCGCATGGTTTAGTGAGACTAAGCGTGGGTCCGAGGTTGGATATCGTAGCTGGGAGCTTCGGATGTGCTAGACGAGGCAGACTGGTCGTCTGTTCTGGACCTCTTCTATTGTTTGTTATCCTCGTTGCTTCGTGTTGGTTTCCGAAGTTTGTGCTCAGTTAGGAGGCATATGCGAGATTCCATCAGGCTTCCCCATAGGGTTTTAACTCCAGATGGAGTGGGAAACTTTACGCAGAGGTGGTAAGTTGAAGGGACGGCCTGCATCGAACTCAGACACGGAGTTCTAAGGATCGCATTGTAGATAGCTTATGGCCGGCTACCAGGAACCTGACGATCTTCGTAATTCCTCCGGCCTGGACCGCTAAGTTGATCGTGCCGATGGTCATGGTGGTTTCCCCTGAATATCCAATGAGTGGCTTCAGAGCAATGATAATGTCGGAGGGGTCGATCTTCATGCGACGTAGGGTCTCTCTGAAGCTCACGTCCACAAAGCTACCTGTATCATTCAAAACTCTAGACATATCGAAATCGTTTACCACGAGTTTGATCACGAGAGGATCGTTGTGAGGTTGGTCGATTCCCTTAGGATTCCGGGTAGTTGAACCCACCAGACTTGGATGGTGCTGTGACCGCTTGTCGCTGGAACGCATTGATGGATGAGACAGTTTCCATACATTATTGTGAGCTGCCCATGATCATGTTGATCCTTTGGCGTGGGCCCTCATTTTGATCATCTCTGTCTGGCCGTTCTGGTTTATTCTCTTCGACTTGAGGCTGCTTGTCCGGTTGATTCTCTTGTTTTCCGGGTAGGAAGTCTTTGAGACTAACAGCGTTTCCAAGTTCACCTGCAAGTAATTTAGCTGCTAGTCGCGTGGCCATAGTTCTGCAATTCTGTGTCGAGTGTCCGACAGCCTGGTGGATCTCGCAGAACGCGTTCTCAGCGTAGCCGAACTGACTTCTCGGCCCACCTTCAAAGTGTCCTCGCCCACGTCCGTAGCCTCTGCCACTACCTCTTCCGAGGTTTCTAGCATCCTGAGTGTTTGTCTTTCCTTCGGTGACTAAGTAGTTGTGGGAGTCGGGTCCCTCGTGATGAATGTACTTAGACGATTGAGGTGGCTTCTTCATGCTCTGCGGCTGAGTGCTACGTGGGGCCCGTGCGGGTGCATGGATTGCTCGGAGAACATGCATCTCTTCCTCATTCACAATGAAGTTATTGGCGAGATGCAGGTGTCCTCGATGGTTGGTGGTTCAAGTGTAGCCAGTTCCTTGCAGAACTCGGATTCTTACCACAGTCCCTTCTTGAGGGCGCGTAGAGCTGCGTGGTTGCTCATTCCTTCTACCTACGAGTCAAGCTTCTTGAACTTGGTGATGAAAGATCGGAGAGATTCTGTGGGTCCCTCTGAAATAGACCACAAATCAGCATTAATAGTTTCTCGTCTCATGAAGACCGAGTAATACTTGAGGAATGCGGTGGTGAGCTCGTGAAATCTGCGTATGGAGTTGGATGGTTGTCTGGAGAACCACTGTAGTGCGGGTCCCTTGAGGTTCTCGATGAACAGAAGGTAGAAACCAGCATCCTCGTATCCCCTAGTGAACCTTGCTCGATTCATAGCAATTCGGAAGTACGTCGTAGTACGGGTTCTTGTTGATCTTCCCAGGGTCGGAGATCCGGGCCCCGGTGTTGTGTGAGGTGAAGGGTGTCTTCTGAGATTCGGCTAGCACTCTGTCGATTTCTGATGCTTGACGAGTTGCCTTGTGAATCTGAGTTCGCACTTCGTGGATCGTGGCTTCCGTCCTCCGCATCAATGCTTTAAGAATGAGAATCTCGGCTTTGTTGATGTCGGGCTGGTCGTCATCGGAGAACTCTTGGGCGTTGCCATCCTCTGCGAACGGTCAAATATCGTGTTCCTGCCTGGGCTGTTCGGTGATCTTTGGCATGTGAGTCCAAGCAGGTTATGCTGGCTCGCGAGTAAGATCGCGTTAGGTATGAACCCCCTCGTCGTTGTTGTCAACGAGATCGATGATTCGGTTAATTCCCTGGGGGTTAATATTGCGGGTCCCGGTAGCGTTCGAAGGTGTGCGTTTGGGATCGCCAGGAGATGGCTGCTGGAAGAGATTTCACATGGATTTGCGAGGTTGGGTCTGTGTTGCTAACACTTCAGTCTGCTAGTTGAGTTTGTTTTGCTTGACAAAGCGATCAAGCAAGTTCGTGAACAAGGTGTTAACCGTGTCACGGTCAGTCGGCTCTGAAGTTTTGGTGGTCACAACTGGCCCACCGTTGTGGGGGTCGGATTGCACCCCCGAAGATTGATAACATGAAACGGCTAAGTGTTTGCTACAAAACACTACTACAGCCCACAAGCTAAAAACCTGTCCACACCATTGAACATTACTGTCATGGATTATAGATTGGTAACGACACAAGCTCCAACAGCTACGCTCATGGACCACCCACGAGCCATGCAGGGCATTTAGCCGGCAAGACAAGTCTTGTGGCTTGCTCCGTGGGCCAGGCCTACTCTATGGACATTTGGTCGGTAGGTCCCGACAGACTTCACCAAGCAATGTGCTAGCCAAGTCTCGTTGCGGGTCCAGAACCTTCTTAGACAAACCAATTGATCTTCTTATGATCAATCGAATGTCTGGACACGAATTGGACCCGCAAAGGATCGAACGAAGGCACCAGGAAAATCGTCTGCGGGCCAAGTCTGGACCATGGCCCGCGGGACATGACCATGGCCTTTGCCCGCGAGCTACGTCAAAGCTGTGGCCCGCCAGACAAGACCACGAAACCTCCTCCCCGCGAGCTTCACCGGGTGGGACCCGTCGGCAGCGAAGCCCGCGCACATCCAAGGCCATATCCTCCTCGCGAGCTTCACCGGGTGGGACCCGTCGGCAGCGAAGCCCGCTCACGTCCAAAGCCATCTCCTCCCCGCGAGCTTCACAGGGTGGGACCCGTCAGCAGCGAAGCCTGCGCACGTCCGAGGCCGTCTCCTCCCCGCGAGCTTCACCGGGTGGGACCCGTCGACAGCGAAGCCCGCGCACATCCGAGGCCGTCTCCTCCCCGCGAGCTTCACCGGGTGGGACCCCTCGACAAGCGAAGCCCGCACACTTCCGAGGCCGTTTCCTCCCCGCAAGCTTCACCGGGTGGGACCCGTCGGCAGCGAAGCCCGCACACGTCCAAAGGTTGTGTCCACCCCGCGAGCTTCACCCAGCAGGGGACCCACGGTCGAATTATGCACGCCTAGTGCTCTCTCCATCTTCGCGAGCTTCGTCCGGGCCATGGCCCACAGACAAGCTAGCCATGCTTGTCCGCGAGCTACGACCCACGGACAAGCTCACCATTCTTGTCCGCGAGCTACTGTTGGGCCATGCCCCACGGACAAGCTCTCCATAGCTCGCAAGATCAACGGCCCACGGGCAAGCCCTTCCATCCTTGTCCGCAAATTCGTCCGGGCCATATCCCACGGAGAAATCCTTCACAGCCCGCGAGCTATGTCACTCTCTTCAAGCATCTGCGGGCTAAGTCATGGTCCGCAGGATCGGTCACATTTCACTCCGCGGGATAGCATAGCTCGTTTAGCAACATCACATCCCGTGGGTCCAACCGCATGACTTAGTTCCATTGAGAACTAAAGGATCCACGATGAACATTTCGCCATCGTGATCATACTCTTTTCCCCTCTGCGAGGCTTTTCCCAAGTGGTTTTCCTTGCTAAGGATTTTAATGAGGTGATCATCAGAACATATCCGACTCACGAGATTATCTCAACAATCTCGTGGGCCTTGAAACACTTATAACTAGCCAAATAGCCCGGCTCGGGTTCGTGGGCCCATTTCCATCTTCCATCGAGACAAAGCCCTAAGGTTTATTCCGAGCGCCGTCAAGCAAGAAGGTTCGAGAATAGAATCATCGGAGTATCTAAGGAGAAAGGAAACTATCTAGAAGACGGATGTAAGAATGTAAGCAAATCTACAGGAAATGGAAAGTGGCCCACGAAAGAGCTTGGACCTCAAGGCGGTTAGTTAAAGTATATATATGATCTAAGGTCGTAGGTCTTAGATCATCTTCTTCTCTCTCGAATAGCTTAGGTCTTAACAGCTTGTATTCGAGAATTCTCTTTGCTATCAATAAAACGACCCTACTTCTCTAGCTTTGTTTTGTGTCTTTCTCTTTACATTCTGAGCGGTTCATACTAAGAGAGTCGACGATCCCTTAAAAGATCCGTTAGACAAGTTTTTGGTTGTGTGTGAATTCCTTCCCACACAATTTGGCGCCGACTGTGGGGACCTCATCGACTTCTCCACACGAAGAATCGCTCTAACCCGAAGACGTGGTTCAAGCTAAGGATGCGAATCAACCACCAAGGCTCCTGGTGACCCCTGCGGCACAACAGCTCAACCCCGACGAATCCGTCAGTGCCCCACTCGTCAACACTGGAAACAACGACATCATCAGTCCGGAAAACCCTCAAGCAACCCCAGCAGATAGTGGGCCAGACGTGACCGCCAAAACTCCAGGACCAAATGACCGTGATATGGTTAACACCATGCTCACGGATTTGCTTGAGCGCTCCGCCAAGCAAGACAAACTCAACCAGGCAATCTCAACCTGCCTGGAAGAGTTAGCTGCTCGGACCCAGCCGAGAAAATCCATGCGAAGACTCTTCTTGCAACCTTCGCCTGCGGATCCTAAACAGACGAATCAAGAAGTCTCTGGGACCCATGACCTCAATCCTCAAAACACCGGAAGGATCGTCGACCTCACCGATGACCTGAACGTGGAGCTTCACAACGATCGCGACCATGAGCGTTGACCACCATCACCAGCTCGGACCCGCATACCAGGGATCACTGAACAGCCCGGGCAGGATGAGGAATACAACGCTGACGAGTTCTTGGACGATGACCGTCTCGGTATCAACAAAGCCGAGATCCTTCAACTCAGAGCGGC